>BHFT01041903.1:0-87490 GCA_004320025.1 Laticauda laticaudata | reverse complement strand
CCCCCCCCCCCCCACTTTTTTTAAAATGGAAAGCCTGATGAAGTTGGACAGCTCCACTTTCAAGTTCATACAACGCAGTAGGCATTGTGATGGGACAAAAAGATGAATCCAAGCTTAGGAAGGACGCAGAAACCAGGGAAGGCAGAATAACCAGGCATTCTAAATAGGAGTGAGTCTGATGTACACAGTAAAAGCCAGTATTTTTACTTTAGTGAATGCAAGATACAAATATTTTACAACAGCTTCTAGCATTTTCTTAACCATTTGATAAAAAGTTCACTAGAATATTTATTGTATAATGAAGAAAAAAACACCACATTCAGGGAAAAAGATTAACTTAATTTTTTTTTCTCTTAAAGATTCATCTTAAAGATGGCAACAAAGTCCAGCTTGTGCCGCCAGGCGGCTTTAACCGCAAACAGCTTCATCTGTGAACTGTCGACTACAAACAATTACTTAAGTACATATATATTTTTTTATTTCTTTTAAAAAAAGCTTTTCTTTTTTAAATATAGCAAAGCAGTGTTTTCTTGCACAACAAAGTGAGGGGAAAAATTCTCTCTTTTTAAAAGTCTCACATTCTAAATTTCAAACTTTATTTTTCCCCATGGTTGATATCTGGGAGGAGTCATTTGTTCCTTATTTACTATATATTTCTTGTGCACACAGTACACTTGCCTATGCATTAATGTCCTACCATAGGTAAAAGGCTTAAAGCATTCCCTGCTAAGATTTTGCTATGCAATCCCCAGGAAAAGATGCAGCTGCTTTAAAGAGTTGCATGCAGCTGATGCATCCACACCTTTCTGGAACTGTTCCAAAGTGCTGCACAGCCTTCTTTCTTTATATGCTTTTTTAAAAAAGAAAAAGTTATTAATAAGTCTATGATTCTTTGCAGCTCCTTTCTCGAAAGATTTGTGTGCTATGCAGTCTTGCTAAAATCATATCACAAATGCATTAAAACTATTTTACACCATCTACTCCATTGTTGAAACTCATTCATTAGCTTAAAAGGGAGTATTCAAACAGCCTTATTAAGAATGGCTGATTAATTAATGAAAGTCATTCTAGGAGGATTTAGTCCTCTGTCAAGCTGGTAACCCTCTAGCAATCCTTTGGCCAAGGATCCTTGCACATCTAACTTACCTGAAGTTCTTGTTTTTAGCACAGGGTTTGTATTGAGAATATTTCAAGCCATTTCCTTAATGGAAATTTATCAGGTCAGAAACCACCAAATATACTTCTCTATATCCTTCTGAATGAATTTTCAGAGTGTTGCTAAAATCCTAGAGACTGGGTCTGAGAACCAGGATCAAAACAAGGAATGACTTCAGACATGCTTTAAGCTGAGGGTTTTGCAAATAACAAGAATAATATTTCAGGATTTTAGAGTAGTTCTTTTATCCAGCCAGATCTTCACTGATATCAATCAAATTCCTCTAAAATTTCAAAATTGGTTCTTCATGCCATAACAGGGACTTCAGGCAGTCCTTTTTTACTGACAGCCTTGGGCAATGGCCATTTGTAGTTACAAATGAAAAGCTCATTTTGTGACCAGTCCTTGCATTTATGACCATCGCAGGTCTGTAAAGCAAAGCTGAAGTCGGAACGTAAGTACAGTCGCTTTATCTTCACTTAACGGTGGCTGGTTCCAATGGTTGGTTGCTAAACAAAGACTACCTGAATTATTCAAAAAGAAAAAAAATTCAGGTCAGTGAGGCATACGTAGCTAACTGAAGGGCCCTTTGAATGTCTGACCAGCTCGGGGCCCCAGAAGTTTCTGTTATGGAATAATTGCACAATTCCTGCTGGAAGGGAGAGTGATGATTCACAAAAGAATCCCCCTGTAAAAAATGTTTTGCGTCACTGCAGCAACATCAGTGCAAAAGTTTATATTTGGTACAAAGGAACAGCAAATGACAGCACGGAAACACCAACTCACTAAAATGCTGAAGTACAGGATGCAGCTAAAACTAACTTAGCATCAACAACCCTAACCTGCCGTTGCAACTTTATCAACAGGGTCAAAAAGGGTACGTCCAAAAAAACCACCTAGAGTTACACACTGATGTGTAGTTCTTCCACGGGAGGAAACGGAAAGGGAGAGATCCTAAAACAACCTGTTGGGCTGAGAATTAACAGTCTGATTTCCAGAAAGGATTCTTAAAACAAAACAAAAAAACCCACAGTTGGGGTGGCTTAATGTACAAAGCCCAAGACTTTCCAGTTGTATGATTTTTAAAAAGATGCATGATGATGTAACTCCTTAGAGACCTGCATAGGAATAAAGACTATTGAGATACAGTCAGCACAGCCATTTGCATTAAGGCACACAAGAAATGAGACAGTAATTGTGAAATGAAAAAACAACAACTCCCATTTGAATCTGTGGGAAGTAGTGCCAGGGAAACATGCTCATTTGAAGCACCAGAAGGATCACTGAAGTGGCTGTGTTGTTCCCACAGGGGGGCGGGGGGGAGCAAGGAAGTTTGACAGCATTTTCTGCTCTACCCTAAGAAGGTTTGACGTAGCTAAATTCCAGCTCTTTTTAGTGCCTCAAAACACTGATAAATCATCACAAAGAAGAAGGACAAATGGTACTTTTTTGCAAACTGAAAAACAGTAACAAGGGGGCACACTCTCTACCACTGGTATACACGATTATTCATATGATAGAAGAAGAGAACAAGAATAGGTAATGTGTTAAAAAAAGGAAAAATCTTTCATTTTTTTTCAGTTGGGAGAATTCCAGCGAGCCATGCTTAAGAGTTTAGAAGGTTGTAAGTTAAGAAGGAATGCAAGTCAAAACTTGACCTTAAAACTCAAATTTATCAGCATTCCAGAATTCAACTGCATGTGTTCCCAAATGCTATCTAGTTTAGATATGAAACAGAATTGCTATTCCACTCCAAGGAAAAGTCCAAAGAAAACAGCCAGTGACTGGCTCACATTTACGGTATAAATCACATGTTCAAATATACTATATGAGGTTACACGCAACTGAAATCCAGGGGGTTACTGATTCTCACAACTGGCTCCCCTACGTTTATCCTGCCAGAATCCCAAGTTGAAAGCAGTTTTTGCAGTGTCAAATCTGAACAGATCCACGGAAATGAATTGTACATGAATTGTACTGTAGGATGGTTTGCATGGCTTGCTGATCAACCCGGCCATTTTTGCCAAGGGGAGGGATGACTTCCTTAGACGGCAGAAGAGAATCCACTGAAATGAAAGGGCTAAAAGTGTATATTACGTTCTTCTATGCTCAACACTGTGGGATACTGACAAGTGCACCCGTATTGTACACAACAAGGCCAAATTTAGACCTGGCATGAGGCTGTCTTTAAATCTAAATTAGTGCAAATGAAAGCCACGGAGCAGCCCTTGCAAGGGTCCAGAGATGTAAATATTCTAACATGGGCTCAAAAATACAGGTCGGATATCTGAACACACTAGAGCAAACTCCTAAATAGCTGCCCGCCCCCCTCAAAGTGTAAACTCACTTTCTAAATAATTTAGCAAAATGCTTGTCCAAAGCTAACACAAACCATTTCAAAATCCCCCTTTCTTTTTTGCTTCTCTGTGCATGTTTTCATTACATGAACAATATGATAGTTCCCTCAACCTCAGAAGTGACATTTGTGAATAATTTGCCTTTAAAAACCATGTTGCAATAATCTTCTTCTATTTATGCAGGATGAATTCAATATCAGATTTCTATAAGAGGGATTAGGGAAGGATTTATCACTTTACTATCTATATACATATATATTTTCATATATATATAAATATTGATATATAGATATAGATATATATATATATATATACACACACACATGCACACACAAATATACACTTATACATACATACATACATGTATGTATGTATGTATGTATGTATGTATGTGTCTCTCTGTATGTATATATTTATAAACGTGTAAGGGAAGCTTTACTATACAGCACAAAAAAAAGAGTACAATTTGAACAAACACATTCACTACCAGTGAAGGGGACAACCCCTTTTAAAAACACCCTTTGAAAAAATCTGAATGTTAAATCCAAAAGAAAGTACAGTATATTGAACAAAATAGTAAATATTAAACAGTGAATACTCTACTAATAAGGACCTCGCCTTTTCTTCTTTTTTCTTCAAGTTGGCGTCAATCCACAAAAATATACTTTTTAATCTGGTGAACGTACAGTACATACGTACTTACACCAAAAGGTGATCATATATTTAAGATGCTATATACACAAAATTTGGCTCAAATTTTAATTTACATAAAGAATATTCATGGCTTATTTTTCCCTAAGGTTCTGCCTGCAATTTTTTTTCCTTCCTCCCCGAAAATAAAAGCAATACAGTCAAAAATCAAGTTAGAAGTATACTCTACAAATTAAAAAAAAAAAAAGCTACACCATTCAACTTTGGCTTTTATAAATAATTCATAGCAGAATGTGTTCAAAAGTACATATATAACTTTCTATATAGTCTTCAAGGGACGTATGGTTTTCTTTAATAAAAAATATACACGAGCTAAAATTGGTTCTCTATATTTTAAAAAAGGTACGATTAACATAAGAAAGCTTTTAAAACATATTCCAATTATAACTTAATATATTAATTCTTTTTTGTTCTTTAAAGATATCTCATAGGCTAACATCTTCTGAAGATTTCATGCGTATTATTCATGAGTCTGTCTCATGTGGTTCCCCCCCCCAAAAAAATTTTTTATCAGAACCCAGCATTGTTTGCACGTGCAAAAACAGGAGTTTGAGTGTGTGTTTTTTCTTTTTCTTTTTTAAATAATACCAGCCCTTCTCCATGCATTCTTTGCAAGAGAGACCCATGCTAGACTGGGTTAGAGAGAGGTCATCCTATGTACAGTATTGCTTTCTTTTTTCTACTGCTCTGCTGCTACAAAGCATGATTTTAATTACAGGAAACCACACAATTGTTAAAAAAAACACACACAGGAACACTACTAGAGGCAGGCCCTGATGGTTCAGCCATCTAAGTGGATAGTTGATATAAGGGGGAGGATATTTCTTTTGCACCACCAAGTACAAAGTCCAGTAAAGTTAAGTGCCAGGTTGAGGCCAAGGCCTATGAGAAGGGTGGGGGTAAGGGGGGGGAAATCTTCTGTTATACTTGTTTAACCCACAAGGGCATCTGGCAACCCATATAAAACCTTGGTGTGTTAAGTGCCCGTTTCTCTTCTTGTTGTCTTGCTACCCAACAATTTTCACACACATATTATATGTATACAAAGATATATATATATGCATGATGCAATATATATCATATATATTAATATATATACTATATATTATATATATACACACACCACACACAACACACACAACAACCACACACACACACCACACACATTATAAAATATTTATTGAAGTCCTTATTTTATAAATTTAGATTATGTGGCACTGTTCATTGGGGCGGGTCGGGGGGTGGGGGTCACTCGAAAGTGGACAACCCGACCTGTGCGAGAAACGGCAGGCTTAGGTCACCCAGCGTGCTCCGCATTCTCATCCGTATTGACCGTCGGGCTCTCGCGATCTTCTGACAGTGGCGGCGGCCTCCCCCAGCGCCCAACCGGAGAATGGAAGTCGCCCCCGCGGAGGTCTTTCACCGGGTCACTGCCATTCATAGGAACTGCTGCGAGCTACTCAGGCTAATCCACGGGAGCGGCCCATTTCCTGCCGCGCATTGGTTGAGAGAGGTGGCGGTTGGCTGCGGCGGTTGAGAGTGCCTGGCGGCTGGACTGAAACGTGGACGAGTTACCTTTCTCGAGGAGGTGGAACTTGGTATCGGACTACATGTTAAGATTTTGATGGTTTTTGATGGTAAACTGGAACCCTGGGATAACTGGCTTCCCGTTCTAATTTAAAGCCGGGGGGGGGAGATAGAAGGGGGGGGAGAGAGAGAAGAGAAGAAAATCTATGGTTTGCTGGAGCCAAACATTTTAGGGAAACCCAGCTATTGCATCCCAAGAAATTAGAATGGCGATGTTTGTCTCGGTTTCTATTATCCCGTCTGTTGTTATTTTTTTACAAGTAACTCCAGGTGGACAAAAATATCCTTACAACCCTCCATCCCTCTTAATTATTCCCCCAACAACAAGAGCAATAGCAGCTTAGGACTTATATTACCGCTTTACAGCCCTCTCTAACGTGGTTCTACAAAGGTCAGCCTTTCCCCCAGCCAATTTGGTTCCTGGTTTTACTGACCTCGGTCAAGGGATGGAAGGCTGAGTCACCCTTTGAGTGTGGCTGGAGATTCTGAACTGCCAAATTTGCAGACAGGCAATCCTGCAGTCAGCAGAAGGTAGCTTTGTAGTCTACTGCACTTGAACCACTGTGCCACAAGTTTCACACCTGGTTTAGTCAACCATGGAAATTGGCAAGAGTAGTGAATGGTGTGTGCGTGCATGTTTGTGCATTACGAGTGAAGACGAAGGGACAAATGTTGACAACATGGAGAACAAACAAGCCCCAGTTCCTCTAAAAATCCACTGTATTATTTGTGATATTCTTTCCAATATCTTTCAAGGCAGGGAGGCCCAGTTTTTTAACAAACGCTATCCCAACTTGTTCATTGTCATATTAATTCCAATTAACCTTTCATCAGGAAGGAATTGGCTGAATATACTCACTAGGTTGGGTGGACTTATCCCCTTCAAGCCAAAAGAAATACAATTCAGATTTATGATTTGGGCAGTGTGGCGAACTCGTATTTGTTCATTCAAAAATTGAGAGGAGTTTATTCGTAACCAACTTTTACTTGCTACATATTAATATTTCGTTATTTCTTATTATTTCAAATGGAATTGAAAATGGGACTAGTAATTGGAAAATTATGTACCTGCATTTTTTAATCACTCTTGATACAGATAAGTAAATTATGGTATCGGTTGTAAAATTGAGAACAAACTGTAAATTTTCAAAAAATCCATCTTGTAGTCTTTTTGCAGTCAAAGAAGTTGTTACAGAATATTTTGATTACTAACCCAGTTATAGGAAATTGTAACGCAAAACTAACTGAGTCCTTGTTTTTCATGGCTTTTGGCAATACATACCATACATACTTACATGAGCAAAATATGTTATTAAATATATATAAATATATAAATATTATATATAAAAATATATATATCATATATAAACTATATAAATATTTATATGTATGTATGTACTTGTATGTTATGCTATGCTATGTATGTATGTATTGTATATATATTACTATATATATTATATATCACTATATTATATATATATATATATATATATATTATATATATATATATGTGTGTGCTGTTCAGCCTTCTCTCGGGTATGTACCCACGTCATATGTTTAGTTGCTGTTAAAGTTGTAGCAAACCCGTATTCAGCAGGAATTTCATCTGCCATCATTCAGGCTTAAAAAAACTTAAAAAAAAACAAATATATATATATATATATATATATTTTATAGGCTGTTCCATTTCTCTTGGACTGTTTTTTGAAAATGAAGAGAAAAATTACTGGAGAAATAACAGGTGTGAGGGGATACAAGGATTTCCTTTAAAATTTTTTAGAAATAGGAATAACAGAGTGGAAGGGGACCTTGTAGGTCTTAGTCTAAACCCCCTGCCCAAGCAGGAGACCCTGGCACCATGGGGGTCGCCAACCTTTTTTGGACCTCAGGGTACCACCAAAATCAATAATTTTAGATCCCAGAGACCAGAGACTGGTTCTGTGGAATTGTGGCCTAATTTCTGGTGTGGCTTGGTGCGTCATTATAACTGGCTGCGCATGGGCTTGTTATGTAAACATCATAAAATATTTATATAAATATTGAATTTTTTTGTTAAAAAAAGAGCAACTTTTAGCCCAAAATCAGGGCAAAGCAGGCAGAAATGAGTTGCTCAAGAATCACATTTATTCAGAAATCTATCTATCTGCCATGGCTAGGCTTAGTGTCACATAAATTTGCAAGCAAACTCACAAAATTAACTCACAACACACCATGCATGTAAATATTGAATTTTTTATTTAAAAAAAAAGAGCAACTTTTACCCAAAATCCGGTAAGATCTGCCAAAAAAAGGCAGATTGAGTTGCTCACAGAATCATTCAGTTATCTATCTATCTGCCATTGGCAAGCTTTCTCTGCACTCTTTCAAAGTCTCAAGATCTTTTTTGTGGTGTGGTGACATGATTTTTTCCCTTAAACCTGCAAAAATGCATGAGTTTTGCAAGTCATAAATCGGCATTCTTCCCGAGAAAATAACCATGCGCATCCAACTAACCAAAAGCTAGAAAGTAAAGAAAACTGCACTGAACTGAATCAACTCAAACACAATCAGAGGTTGTGGGGTTCCCGCTGGGAATTAGACAGCAAATCCAAGGAAGCTGCAAGAATGGTCTCCTACTTACACAAGAGAGCTGAGAGCTGCCTGTCCAAGATGATGCTGTTGCCAGGCAGAAACTTGTCCTAATGACAGCATTCCTGGGGAGTTAAAACCCTGCAGGGCTGACAGGTCTGCACTAGTCAAGGAGTAATCTGAAACAGGAGACAAATACAAGGGATTTGTATTAAGCATTCGTGGCAAAGTTATAAGGCAAAGTTACACCTCACAGACTGATTGCTAACAGCTAAAACAATTGGGAGGTCCTATTTTCTGCTTTAGATCAGGTAAATTGGTACAAAGATGCAAGCCAAACTAATTTGTCCCCCATCTCTAAGGATTAACTCTCAAGTTCATTTTGTATGTTTTTGCTCAAGGAAAGTATATGGGCAGGTTACTTGAGATGCTGAAACAAGGGAAGTCTGTTAAAACCATCTTTCACTTATGAGCAGAGAGCAGAGTCCTTGACACAACTCTTACACAAGAAATTCAGGTGGACTCCCAGGAGAAAAATCAAGATTATTCCAAGGAGTAACAGAATCCTGTTAATTCCTTTAAGAACAAACCCGGAGGGATCACACTATCCAATTTCTCTTTATATCTACATACAATTTTATGAATTGCAAAGCAGCCAAGGATTCAAATCTTATTAGCAACATTATTGAAAGTATCATTTACTCTGCAATTAAGCCTTCAAAAAGCTCTCCAAATAGCCTATAAACCTCAGAAATAAAATTAGTCTCTGCTGCTTTTGGAAGGAGGGAGGGAGGGAGGATATGGAGGACGTGAGAAGGGAACAGACTGGAAATCAACTCAAAAGAATACCAATTAAGATGCAAACAGTTCAGGAAGCCCATCTGAAGATTAATGGTAAGTAAATTGAAGAGTACTTAAAGCTGTGGTCTGATTATTGTTCCAGAAGTAATGGAGAAATGATTCCCCCACCTCAGTTTTGCAGGTGGGGACCCCTGCAGCCTTATGGAACAGGGTTTGATTCAGGAACTTAAATATTAGGTTTTTAAAATCAGGGCTTAAATAGCTGTCACTTCTGATTAACATGCAGGAAGTTATTTCACTTCATGATTGTCGCTGCTTTTTCTCTCACATATGGAAGGAGAGGGAGCTGCAAATGCTTTTCAGCACTTAATCACTTTCTAATACTGTTCTCTTAATATATTCCTTTGCCTCTTGGGGAAAGATAGGGACAAAAATGGGTTCATGTGAAAGAGCAATGATTTATGCTGAACGTTGTTAGGTTTTTTTCCTAGCTATTATTAGTTGATATTGGCTAGACAGTTTTTTCCATGGACACATAAGAGATTTCTGAGCATGTAAACCAGGCATTGTTTCACATCAGAAAGAGTGACTGTGGGATGAAAACACCATTACTTCATTTCCTTGTTTCAGAGGGAAGCTCATGTCAATAATTCTTCTATAAAAATTTTCAAAGTCCCCAAAATGAATCGTTCTCTAAAATTTACCAAACCTGTCTCATATTTTTCCCTCTTCTGTTTAATTGTGTGCAATCCTCAGAGAATGCTTGAACAAGTCTCTGCAATTTTCTTAGCAAAGTTTTTCAGAGGTGGTTTGCCATTGCCTACTTCCTAGGGCTGAGAGAAAATGATTGGCTCAAGGTCACCAAGCTGGTTTCATGCCTAAGACAGGACTCAAACACACAGTCTCCCCAGTCTTTAGCCTCATCACAACATACTGGCTCTTCTTCTACCATAATTTCCATCTGCAGTATTTACCAAACCTCTGCCATATACTACTATGCTATACATGACTAGTTTTAGGCTGTTACGATGTTTTTAAAATATTTGTATTATTTGTTATGTGTTAAACTGTGGATCATTTAGTTTAAAAGATTTATATTATAATAAACTATTCTATGAAGAGCAGTACATAATTTTGAGCAATAATTCAATATTTGTGACTTTTGTTGGCCACAGCTGAATGTTGCAAAGACAGGATTGCCTAAAGCAGGGGTCTCCAACCGTGGCAACTTTAAGCTTGATGGACTTCAACTCCCAGAATTCCCCATCCAGCTTTGTCCATCAGGCTTAAAGTTGCCATGGTTGAAGACCCCTGGCCTAAAGACTTAGAATCCTTTGAATGCAGCAGCCATTAAGAAAACAGGAGAGATGAAGAGCCAACAAATGTGTAACTTACCAGTATTGTAAGCTGTAGGCATGGCAGAATAGACCAGTCCTTGTGGCGGCAAGCTTGGAGTTGTCACAGATACAACTGGTGTTGCAAGAGGTTGCGTGGACTGAGAACTACTTAACCGCTGCGTGTTCTGTGAATGGTGACCAGAAAAACGAAAGTGGTCAAAGAAAATAAAGATGCATTGAAGTTAATTTAGACATGCATTGGCCAAATACAAACTCAGGTTCTTTTCTTCTAGTGCATTTTTTATATTGCCACTGAGGT
Source organism: Laticauda laticaudata (assembly GCA_004320025.1). Taxonomy (NCBI): domain Eukaryota; kingdom Metazoa; phylum Chordata; class Lepidosauria; order Squamata; family Elapidae; genus Laticauda; species Laticauda laticaudata. Next base: position 76,654 of record BHFT01041903.1, on the reverse strand, counting down.
AATCAAGCAGCACATTTTCTTTAATTAACTGTGATAGAGTCATAGAATTGAAAGGGACCATTGGCTGAACATTGGAACCACCTTGATGAATGAATCCAGATTAAAGCACTCATCCCGGCTGTCCAGCTTCTGTTTGAGCACATCCATTAAAGGAACTGGAATCAAATATATTTTCTTAACATTCAACCAGAATAACAGTTGAACGTGTCTCAGGGATTAATTAAACCATAGTGATTTAATGATTATCATGGCAATTTAGTCAAGACAGGAAGAGAAAAAGCTGCCTTTGGACTCATTCCTATAAACTTTGCCTTCCCAGAATTATTGGGATCATGTTGTCACATCCAGTTCTGGGGGAAAAGATTGCTGATGAAATGTATCTATATGTACATAAAAGCATCTAAATAAATGAATTTCAAATCCTATCCCCTCCACATTATTTTTTTAAATTCCAGTCCTTTCAAATTGCTATACTGATGACATTATACACAATATGATAAACTGACATGGAAAGTTGGTCCACGGTAGACCAAGCTTTCCACATTCATAAAACAAGGCTCCACAATACTTAAAATCTCTCTTTTCTGGGCAAACAACACAGCTTGAACCAGTCTTGGGGGAGTGGGGGGGTTAGTTGCAATGCTAAATCATCTAATTGTCTGGAGGGGGAGGGGATCGTCCTTTTTTTCTTGGCTTGATATTAAGAAGCGGTGATGCCACCAGAGGGCGCTCTCCTCCTGTAAAATGCTAAAATGCAAATGGGTGTTTTACCCTTGTACAGGAAAACTGAGAGCTGCTTCAAAATACATTTTGGCACATTGAAAAAAACTCAGCAGACATGCCCTTTAACTTACAACAAATGGATCCGTGCAATTTGCATGCAAACAATAATTAGGACACTGTTTTTGGAGAAGAGAAATGTAAATCTACGCAGGCATCATTTGAATGAATCACTGCAAACCTTTTGTGTTTGTATAAGCAACTCATAATGCTTGAACTACAGTGCAGTGAATTGAAACTGGAAACCATGTGGAACTGTGTAAATAGGGCTCTCCAACCTGGGCAACTTTAAGACTTGTGACTTCAACTCCCAGAATTCCTCAGCTGGGAGTTCACACCCACAAGTCTTAAAGTTGCCAAGGTTGGAGATCCCTACTTATAATCCTACAAACCAGCAAAATTTGTGACTTGCTAGCAAAACACTTGAGATTTTCAGATTACATCTGTAAAATGAGAAAGTCTTAAAAGGCTGACAAATTGGGAAGCTGTAGAGATGAAAAATGTGGAAAGTGTTTCTTATCCCTAAGTTTTGCAAAAAAAAAAAAAAGTATACTTGACAAAGGACAACAAAAGACCTCAATTAATTGAAGACATCCAATTATTTTTTTTAAATGTAATCAAGATCATCTTACTACAGGTGTTCTTACAAGATGTTTTTGCAACACTATTGCAACACTATTATACCTTATGATTCTTGACAAATGTATCTTCTTTTTATGTACACTGAGAGTATATGCACGAAGAAAAATTCCTTGTGTGTCCGATCATACTTAGTCAATAAAGAATTCTATTCTATTCTGTTCTGTTCTGATCATTATCTACACTCAGTTTAGTTTCTGGTGATTAGGGGTCAGAATTTTCCTGGGTTGTCCTGAAGGACAACTTTTTATTAGGAGATAATGGCAATTGTTGTTCTCTTGTAAAATCACGATATTCTCCTGAAATAGCTTTGGATCATGTAGTGGTTCCACTCATATCTATGGACTAATCCCCACCCACCACCACCCAAAAAAAGACACCGAAAGACTGTAGCTCAGCTCACTAACAATCTTATTGAAAAGTGCCTCAGGAAAAACTTGTATCCAGAGCTATTTAATTTCTGTATGAAACTGTTGGGTACAATCAGCAGAAGATTTAGAGCAGGGGTCCCCAAATTTTGCAACTTTAAGACTTGTGGACTTCAACTCCCAAAATTCTCCAGCCAGAATTCTGAGAGTTGAAGTCCACAAGTCTTAAAGTTGCCAAGTTTGGGGACCACTGATTTAGAGCCATCAACATTCCCCTTATATTCCTCCTCCTCCTTTTTCATCTGAAGCAAGAGTAGTTTGGATTGGTCAGCTGCAGATAGGTGAATCTTGATACCCGGAAGTGATTCAAGCTCAGAACAGAGTGTTTCCAAGCTTGAAAGGCTTCCAAAAGAACAGCCGGTTACATTCGGAACAACTGCTTTGACCTTGAAACAACTGTCTCAGAATCTAGCCAGGCATTTCAAATTCAAGATGGTTCAACTTCAAAGGACTATATACACAAACAGGGTTGGAATCACAGCTGGCCCAGGAAGCAGCAGAACCAGCAACGGTCACTTGGGCTTTCTCATGCCCTACATTTACCCCTGGGTTGAAACTACCAACTGCCTAAATCTCCGAGGTCACCTGAAAGCAGCTTATGGTCATCTATAAAGCTTTATAAGGCTTATAACCAAGCTACTTACAGGACCACCTATGCCCAAATAGTCTGCTCCACAATTTATGGGTCATCATCACATGTAGCACCTTGTTTATATGGGTCTCTCATTAGAGATGTTTTGGCCTCGATGATAAATTCAGCTTTCTAATAATGGGTCCCACATTATGGAATAACTGGCAAAGGGAAGGGAAGTACAATCCTTCGTTGTCAGAGTATTCCCCAAGATTTTTTTGAATGCTATTTTAAGGGTTCGTATTGAATTTTCCTGCATTTATTTTTAAAGCACTAATCCTGGTAAGTCACTTCAATATAATTAATTGAATGAAATAGGTGTTTAACGCTTTAGCTTTTCAAATATATGTGGAAACAATTATGTAGGAAAATTAGCACACTGCATATATTAGACATGATACTTTTGTCTAAAAATGTAAATGTACTATGTAACTGGATGCATTCACAAGACATAGAGACACAAACACACACACTCATACACACAAAAACCATGCTGTCATGCATAAAAAGCCCCATATCAGCAACTCATTGGGTTTAAATTAATTGATAAAAAGCATCAAAATTCTTGCTCTCTGTGTCCTTTACACAAGTTTATCAAGAGGCAGATTTGCTGTAATGCTGAGTATTATTTTAGGACTATTTTTTTTAAAGGCTAAACAAAAGAAATTACATCATATGTGTTTTGTAAAAGCCTTCTGAAGAGGAAGCCTTTTCCACTAGAAACAGACAGCTTGCAATTGTAGCTTCTTTTGGTAAACAGGGAATCCCCTTGTGGCTTCCTTCTCTTGTAGAGCATGAAATTAACTTTATCTCCAGCATGGTGAGCTCATCAGGAGTGATGTAATCTCCGAGAAGGAAAGCAGCAGCCACAAGAATCTGTTTCAATATTTGTAGAACTTGGTAGGCCAAATCGCTCTCTCGAAACACCAACATATCTGAGCCATCATGCAAATAATCATTTAAGGTATATTTCCCTGATGTTGCTGTTAGAGGTTTGGCTCCAATGTTCCCCTTTCAATTAAAAGGACAAGAAAAAGCTTTTTGTTTGAAGTTTATTGATTCCCCTTAAAATGTTTTTTTTCCTCCCCCTCCAAGACAAAGGGAACATTGGTATGGTTACATACATAGTTGACATGAAAGTTCTTCAGATTTTGATGTTTCATACCAAGTAAGAACCCAGACTCACCAACTCCAATTCATCCTCCTCCGACTGTACTCAGCAAATAAGAGGAATAATAACATTACTAAGAATAGATTGTATTTCAGAATGAAAGAGTTCATGTTTGGGCGTGAAAAGCTAGGTATATTTAGCCTTGCTAGTATTTTAAATTTACACAGAGTATCAGGCATAACAGCATAATTTAAGAAGCCTAAATTAGCCAGGTTGACAAAGATTTTACCAACAACTGGTCTAACTACAGTCCTCAGCATTCCTTTACAAGCCGTTCAAAGTTACAACAGCACCAAAACTAGCGGTCAATGACTCATCTTCGCCCTTACAACCATTACATCATCACTACAGTCACAAAATCCAAATTTGGGTATTGGAAACTGGCATGTAGTTACAATGGTTTCGGCATTGTGTACAAGTAGTCCTCGACTTACAACCTGCAACTGAGGACACAATTCACCTTGCTAAGTGAGAAGTCTGCTAAGTGAGTTTTGCCCCGTTTTACTTGACTTTTCTCACCACATTTGTTAAGGGAATCACTGGAGATGTTCAACTGGCAACACGGTTGTTTGAGTGAATCTGGCTTTCCCCATGGACTTTGCTTGTCAGAAGGTTGCAAAAGGGGATCACATGACCTCGGGACACTCTGTGACTATCATAAATAGGAATCCATTGTCAAGCATCTGAAGGTAACTCACATGACCATGGGGGATGCTGCAACGGTCGTAAGTGTGAAAAAGTCACTTTTTTCAGTGCCGCTGTAATTTCAAACGGCCACTAAATGAACTGTCGTAAGTCAAGGACCTAATCTAATCACCATTTGCAACCTCCCCAGCTGGCTTCTGACAAGCGAAATCAATAGAAGCCAGATTCACTTAACCAGCATGTTGGTTCACTTTAAAAACTGTGGCAAAGGGAAGGCCATAAAATCGGATATGTGACTCGCTTAACAACTGTCTCGTTTAGCAACAGAAACTCTGTTCCCAATTGCAGTCGCAAGTCGAGGACTATCTCTGGTGCTATTCTGACACGGAACACTTAATTTATTACGGTTAGCATAATTTATGTTAATTCATGTTAAGCCAATTTGGCAGCTGGCAATCCCAGATTGCAGGGAGTGTTTTAAAAAAAGAAAAAAATATATATTAGTGGATCAACTAAAGTTCCACTTCAAACTTTAATCAAACGGGAATGAATAGCAACAATTGGAAAGTTTGGAGCCTGCTTGGTGAAAATGAGAAAAGCCAATGAAAACGCCATAGCTGACAAATGGCACCCTTTCACAGACCAGATGGCTCAAGGTCAAAAGTTAAGCTTCAACGCCCCCCAACATCCCCCTTGTCATCTGTCTACCCCTTGAGAAAGTAAAGCCTGAAGTTATGAGTCAGTTCTTGGTTCTAGCTCAGATGCTATGCCAAGATTCCAATGCCTTGCATAATTCCTCACTTTTTCCTAGGAGTGAAAATGTTATATATGCAAAGCAACCGCATATACACTGATAAAAGCAATTGGCTTGTCTCAGTGCAGACCTGGAAAAGGCCCCTAACAGCTATAACCTTGATTATATACATAAAATTGTTCTTGGGTTAGAATAAGCTGTGGCAAACTTCTTCCCACAAGAGATGACCACTGGCTTATCCAATAGAATTTTTCAGAATTGAACAAATCTGTGGTGCTTCTGTCTAACTGACAGCAGCATTCTTCAAGATTAAGTGCTGGGAATTGGAGATGGGAAACTGGGGAGGGCTCCGGTTTTCATAAAGTCCTGCTAGTGAGTCTGAGAAGCAGCGAGTTGGCTGTAGTGTGAAACAAGAAAAAAGCAGGGCTACAGATAAATCTGATCTGTACTGGCAGGGGTTTCTTTGTGGTTTTGTGAATTTAAAAGGAACTTCAAGGGGACAAGCAAATCAATTAATACAAACGAAGAGAGGGGGGTGAAGTGTGGGGATAATTTAATAGAGCTGGATTAAGAAATGTTAGTGCATGTTTTTATTTTAATATATTTATACTATGTTTCACTGGATTGAACAAAGAAAACAGCCTCGGCTGGATTCTGCCTTTGAAGTTAATCAATTCAAGTCCTCTTTTGGGGATAAAAGGCAAATGAACAGCCAAGAAAATGAGCAATTAGCAGCATTCGCACAAACAAAACAAAGGACCAGAGTGCTTGGATTCTGAAAAAATTAAGACCCTGAAATTTTTGAAAAACGATACCTATTGAGGTCAGCCCATAAAGAATGGCATGAATTATACAAAAATATGACAGATCTCAAAGCAACCACTAGCAAGTTGTACCCATGTTTACTACTAAGAGCACCTTCCCCATATAATGTGTTCCCAGAATTCTCAACCATTATGGTAAGGTGACAGATTGCAGAAGTCTAGAGTAAAAAGACTTCTTGCCTACAACAAAAAGGGGGTTAGATGATTAGAAGACCTCCAAGGCCCCTTCCACCCCTATTATTGTATGTTCTAACTAATAAAGGGAGCCCTCAACTTACAACAATTTGTTTAGTGACTCTTTGAAATTACAGTGGCACTGAAAAAGGAGACTTGTGACTATTTTTCATTCTATGACTGTAGCAGATCTCCATGGCCACATGATCAAAATTCAGAAGCTTGGCAACTGGTTCATATTTATGACAGTTGCGATGTCTCGGGGTCATATGATTGGTGTTTGTGCCCTTCGGACAAGCAAAGTCAATGGGGAATCCAGATTTACTTAACAACAGTGGCAAGAAAGATCATAACATGGGGCAAAACTCACTACAAATTTGATTAGCAACAGAAATTCTGGGCTCAATTGTGGTTGTAAGTTGAGGACTACCTGTAGTTTGAAAGCTTTATATGGATGAATAAAGAAAAGGAGGGAGAAAGCACATCAACTAGCATGGCTCATTTCTCCCTGCAAAGAAGTACTAATTCTTAATAGCAATACCAATAGCACTTAGACTTATATACCGCTTCACAGTGCTTTCCAGCCCTCTAAGCGGTTTACTGAGTCAGCCTCTTGCCCCCAACAATCTAGGCCCTCATTTTACCAACCTTGGAAGGATTGAAGGCTAAGTTAACCTTGAGCTGGTCAGGATCAAACTGCCAAACTGCAGGTTGCCAGCAGCCGGCAGAAATAGGCTGCAGTACTGCCTTCTAACCACTGTGCTACTACAGCTCATGATGGTTAATGGTTTGCTGTTGAAGGTACCCTTGAATATGGAATCAAAGCAGCATTTGAGATGTTTTTGTCTGTAGAACTGTACTTTTTAAGCCCTCTAAGAATACAGTCCATGCACAATGAGTCAAAGGAACACCTTACCAATGGAGGCATCATGCCTTTGCTAGATGGAGGAATGACAACCCGGAGATCTGGTTTGCGACTGTTCATTCCAAGATTGCCCCCACCCGGAGGTGGGGGAGATTTTGTAGGCATCACTTTGCTTAAACTGTTCCCGCCACCGGTGCTGCTAAGCAGGCCTGGGGATGCTCGTGAGTTCACAAAACCGTTTCCTAAGGCGAGAGGTAAAGAAAAAGGGAAAGGGTATGAAAGAACTATACTGGTACTTTTGTCAATAAATATACAAACAGGTGATTCTTGTAATTGTTGCTTTGTGAGAGCTTAACAAAGATATAACTTTAGAGGTTATCTTTGAAAACTTGTAACAAGTTGTAACAGCCCAGAACCTACAACTGCACATCCTTCAAAACTTCAAATCTGCAACTCACAGGAGTAATAATAAAGGAAAAACAAGTGCCAAAAAATATCAGTAAGTAAGGAGAACCAGGCTTCAGGAAATGATACATCAGTTCAAGGAGATGGAACGGTGGGTGAGGAGGATATCCTATTTCTATTTTTTTAAAACACAGTATTTAAAGATTCTTTATTAGCCTTGCCCAACAAATGATCTTTCACACTCTCACACAACCACAGGCCAACATTCCTGCTGGTAGTAGAATTATTATTAGGTAGATCTTGGCTTATATTACCCCTGACTCCTAGGCACTGCTGCCAATAAAGGCTTGCCAATGTGCAAGTCTTGGGATGTCACTTTGCAGTTTGCTAACTTTCTGAAAATCCCCTCTAATGAAAGAAATTTTTAAAAGTCGAATGGGTCAAGGAGGCTGATAGATAGAATGGGAGATATACAAAAGGGTGGGTGTGGAAAATGCTTGCCTCCCCTGGGCTGTTTACACATGGCAGCACAACACACAAGAATAATTGTTGAATAAATGTAGTTACCAAATCACAAAAACTATTCTCTTTGAAGATACCAAGTTTCCTGATCAGAAAATAAACTAACTTCTGCCATGTTCCCCCCCCCCAATCACCAATTATTCAATGGTTAAAGGCTTGTTATTGTTGTTTATTCTGGTTTAATTTGGAGAAAGGGGAGAAAAACAAGAGCAGCAGCTCCAAAACGACCCTTGAAGAATGTGACTGATTAGAGACTAAAAAGTACTAACTGTTGTTAAGTGAAAACATCGAAGTTTAGGGGGAAAGGTACAGATTACAGTAACCTAGAAAAGGCTGACTATGCTGATTAGAAAACGGAGCAATCCAAGTTGCCATGCTACGTTTATACATATGTATGTACTATATTGAATGCTTGGCCTGCAAATATTACTTTGGGTACTTCGATAAATAAAAATCCCTGTCACTTAAGGGCCTGTCACATAGGCCGACGGATGCAAAAAATATGTAAAAAGGACACAGCGGACGAGAAAATGTTCCATCACCGTTGTTATTCGTCTCAAAGTGCCCCAAATTGCCTAAACAGAGCGACAACAACGGAAAGGAACGGACGGGGGAGAGTAGCCAGGATTTAAGCGGATGCTCCACGGTAAGCCAGCAGACGGACAAGCGGATGCACATTGAGGGCTTCCGGGCGAAGAACACGAAGCGGAAGTGCAGCGGAAGGAATGGATTGAAGAGCGATACCTAGCGGATGACACGGATAGCATACGAAAGCCTAGCGGATGCCAAAGCGTTCACTGCGCATAGTGGGAGGATCATTGGCGTCAGCCCGAGATATAAAAGGGATGCAACTGCGCAAGCAGGTCCATCATGAGAGAAAGACTGCTACAACACATCTCAGCCAACAACCATGGGGAGAAGAGGAAGCCTGTGCCATCTTCTGCCAGTCTGGCAAGAAGGACACGGGCCACCATCCCACCCCTGGCCCTAACTCTGCTTCTGCTGGGATTCCTGCGTGCTCGGGACTGACTGCTGGTGTGGGCTTTCGCTGGTGCTTAACTTGCTGGCGCTCGCTCCTGGTGCTGGTGCTTCTGCTGGTGTTTTCTGCTGTGCTTACTCCTGCTGGGCGTGCTCTGGTGCTTGGGCCTTCTGCTGGGGCTTACTCGCTGCGCTCGCTTCCTTGGGTGTGATGCTCTGCTTACTACTTGCTGGGTCGCTCCTGGCCTGCTGGGTGCTCCTGGTCTGCTGCGTCCTAGCATTGCTCTGGTGCTTACTCTAGCTGCTACTGATCCTGTGCTGGTTGGCGCCTGGCTCCTGGTCCCTGCTGTCCTGCGTTTGTGCTGCTACTCTGTTTTGGTTGACTCGGTGGTGGTGCTGGTGGTGTGGTGAGCGAGCCCCTTAGAACCATCGAGCCCCTCTGATGCAGGGCCATATGGCCCTGCAGAGCGGAGGAAGGCAAACACGAGAACGGAGAGGAGGCAATAACTCCATCGAAGAGGACATGAGTTCGAGTGCTTGAAGGCGAGGGAGAACGAGTACCTTCTGGCGGAAGGACACTAGGCTCATCACAGACACCAAGCGGAGCAGGCGGCTTGGAGAGGAGAAGGCGGAGAGCCTGGCTACAACTTCGTAGGTGCTCTTCGGGTGTGAAGCACATCGCACACCTAAGTACGGGAAGCTGCACCTCAAGAAGTCTGGCCAGGCTCTAAGAAGTCGGGTCAAGCTCACCGACCGGGAGACCTACATGAGGCAAGTGCAGCTTCTTGGAAGGTGAGATCCGCCACGAGGAGCAGCCTCTCTGTCTACAACCTCTCTCTCAGGAAGTCCTACTCGGCCAGAGTCAGCTGCCTGTGTCAGGCAGATATCTGTGGAGCGTCCCCATGGAGACCCCCCGACAGCTGCAAACTCCCCGTGGACGGACGCGTGAGACCCCTGAGGCAACGTGGGAAGCAAGGAGAGGGCACTTTCACCAAGACAACCCACACACCCACCCCCACTCCACCTCCACAGAAAGCAGCCAGAGAGCCAGACCGGAGGGGCAAGCCCACACTGTCCTGCTGGAGATCAGGGAACACCATCAAAAGCAGCTGTAGATCTCTCTCTCAGCTGGTATACACCGACATTACCATCCTCAAACGCAACCTTCCTCACTACGTCAACCAGCCCCATGAACATGTCAGAACCCCAGTACCAGTGCGTGAAGGACGGATCACCGATCTTTCTCACAACCCCAGACCAAGAGACCTCCCCCCACCCATCCATCGCTTCCTCCACCCAGTGATGTCACAGCCCTTCCAAGGCTTCCACAGGCCGCATCTACAAGCTACGGCTACCAGGAGTTCCAGCACACAGCAGCTCTCCACAGTCCAGCACAGTTCATCTATAACGCCACCGATGCACTCGATACCACACGATGCCACAGATGCCCCCACGCCACAGATGCCACCCACACCACAGATGCCACGAGCGCCTCACCTCGCCACCTGCAGACCAACGCGCCCCACTACCACTCCTCTTCTGCCACACCAGCCAAGCCCAGCCTCGAAATCTGTCACGGTCTTGGGCTGACACCCCATGTATGGAGGAAGGGCTCTAACATCACAGGACTGACCAAGCTCTGGAGAGCTCCTCCACACACCATCCCCTGTTGTCCTGGGGCCAGGCACCCAAGGCGCCTCAGACAGCACTCCAGCAGCAGCACCTCAACAGCACCTACTGCACCCTGAGACTATGGGCACGCCCTTAGAGTGACTGAGAAGTAGTCCAGAGGACTGGGTTGCTACCTGTTGTACTTTATCTAATTTGCTTGGACACCTTTCTTGAGTCATTTTGCTCTTTACAGTTTGTTATTAATAAAGTTATCTTTGCTTCACACATTGGTTATTTATTTTAGTAAATAAGTCTTGGTGAAACTTTTTAGAATGGTTTACTTTGCATGCTTGTGTGGATGGGACAAAGGATTAAGGCAGTGGATGGAAAGGGATACTGTGGGATGGGTAAGACTGTGGGATGGAGCAGGGATACCTGTGGGATGGGCGAGGATACCTGTGGGATGGGTCAATAGCTTGGGAGGGTTAGGATAGCAGTGGAATGGGCAAGGGATACTGTGGAGAGGGTAAAAGCGCGTGGGAATGGTTAGGATACTCTGGGAATGACAGGGTACCTGTGGGATGGGTAATAGATAGGATGGGGGTTAGGATACCTGTGTGGATGGGCAGGGATACCTTTGGAATGGTAAGCAGCATCACGTGGAGATTGAAGGATAAGCCCCAGTGCAAGCAAATAGTTGGGACTTGTATGGGTCCCCTCCCAGGCCCAACACCTATGCCTTTAATTCTGGCTATTTCAAATTACAATTTATTCATGATCAACACCAGTTCAACTAATAACAAGCTCTTTTACTTAAATGCCCTGTCTCATTGTAGGGCACTCAACATACATGGCACAAATCTCATCAGTATGATGAGACCGGCTCAAGAGATAGCCAGTCTAAGCATCATACCATCGCGTCTTGGCCACTCCACTGCTCTCAGCTGGGGAGTTGCACTCAGTGTTTCAGAGCGGTGTAGCTGCTTCCTTCCTCTTCACATGAAGCTCTGTTGGGGCCTTGCACATCCAAAGTGTCTATCAGGTTTCACCCTTGCCCTCCATCACACAAGCCCATGTCCCCTTGCACTTGTTGGCGGTCCATGAGCCTGTTCTGACACTGGTAGCGGGTTGCGCATGAGATGTGCAGGATGCAGCAAGCTTCCACGTCCTCTCTCGACGGTCTCTGGTGATGTGCAGTCGGTGTGAGATGTACCTGGGAACCTTTTGGCAGGATGCCAAAGGATGTTTCCGTCCCACCCATGCTTCCCTGGGACAGCCGTAGCATTGAAGATCACTCATCTTCACGGCGTAGTTGTCGCTCCTGAAGTGTTACAGGGCTTCAATGATGTAAGGTCTTGAGGGGAAAGGCGTCATCGCCGCCACGATATACGTAGGGACTCTTGTTGTGTCGTCTGGGCAGGAAGTGCTGGAATTTGGGAAACCAGTGATGAGTATGCATTCCAAGCCCTCCCTTGAGGTATCTGGCGTTGTTACTACCTGGCATCTTGAAGCTGACCCGTCCCTGAAGTCAGTCGATCGTACCATGAACTCTGTAGTCAGCATCGAAGTGGCGAAGAGTAGATGGCTGAGAGAGCCGTACTATGTAGGTTTGATAATGGCACCCTGACTTGATGCAGCTTTGCAGGCCACGTGCTTCCATCTATGCTCCACACGTGTCGCTGGAAAGTATCCACTTCTGCATACTCACTGCTTCTGGCAACCTTTCTTCCAGCCTTCTTTCAGTGTGGGCACCTGGAAAACCCTCCAGGGCTTTAGTTGCTTCGTGAATGAGGCCTGCAACCACTGTCTCGACCACAATGCTGATTGGTGTTGGTGTGGCACCTCACAGCCGTACTGCATTGCTCTGTAGAACGTCGGTCTGAGAGCCAGGTCGGGGCGCAGAGTCAGTGCACCTTCAGTCAGGTCCAGGCGGGCCAGAGTGGGTGTTTCCTTTGGTCAACCTGGGTCTCAGCGCTCCACACATCGTCAAACATGGCTGCGGCATCCTCATGAAGTTCGCTGGAATGCACAAGGTGCTTTGTTCCTTCAGCATCCACCATACAGCTGTGTTAGTACAGTCGTACTCTGGCTCTTCTCGTGATCCATCTCGCGGACCCAGAAACTTCTTGGACGCCTCCTTTTCGGCTCCGTAGAACAGGTGAAAGAGCTTAGAGGCTCGCACTGTGTAGATGATAGGCGCTACCAAAGAGGCATGTGTGAGATCCATGTGGAGATGACTGGATGCTCGTGGAAGAGCAGAGCTAGATAAGGCTGAAGAGGTCTGCACCACAGGGCCTGCTCGGACTGAAAGTGATATCCGGTATTCTCATCCCCTTTTTAGAGAAATATAGGTTTTCCGCTAGTCTGAGATCTAGGTGCCTTTTGTATCCTCTAGGACATTCCTGCAGACTCCTAAAATATCCGGTACATCCCCTATATGAACATTTTTCTGTTTTAATGCTTGTATGCGCGCTGACATCTGCTTTCTCTTTCTCCATCCGTGCTACTCAACGTTGCATGTCCGTTTCGCTTTCCTCCCTTGTCCGCTTTCGGCTGGAGGGGGTGCGAGTTGGCGGATGCGCAGCGGATGCCTAGCGAGTTATGCGACGCGTAACGGATGAGTACTGGACGTACAACGGATGTCCGTCGTATCGAGCAGATGTAAACGGAACGGCGTTGATACATTTTCCGCCAATGAAGAGTTTTGTTGCGCTCAAAACTTTTTGACGGATCGAAGACACACTAGAACGGACCTGGACGGTAGAGAGTCATCAAAAAAACGGACGCAGTGAGTGCCGAAGGAATGCTCGCGTTAACCAACGATGGCAAGTGTTCTCCTCCATTTACTACTCTTCCTCGTTGGTGCTGGTGTGACTAGGGGCTTACAAAATGATTTAGGTATCCAGAAACCAAATTGGGTTTGCACATTTTTGATGTTTAAAAATACTGGGCTGATAGGAAAAAAAAACTTTCTGGGTAACATGGTACTCGTGTGAATCTTCCCTATCTATCCAATCTAAACAAAATCAAAGGAAAGAAATGTTTCTGTGCAGAGTGATATGCGCAAAACATCGGGACTATTTTATTTAATCTTGCACATGAATACAATGTGGGCAAGTTCTGTGGTTTGAAACAGTTTTCCAGGATTTAGGTTGCATTAAGAAACATGTATGCCCTAAGGCACTTTTGTATTATTTTATATAAATTATATTATATCCTTGTTACAGCAATACATTCCAATTTGTGTTATAAAAATATTCGTCTAATATGGTGCCTTGTAATTATCACCTTAAAAAATGAAGTCATACAAATTCACAATTCAAATCATTCCAAGAGGCTGGACAAACACACGATTGAGATGCTTGTCGTATAACGTATTATAATTATTGATACCAACAGCTGTTCCTGTCTGAAACACAATGTCACAACACACACATTGCTCTAATGAGGCTTATTTTGTTTAGTGCATTAAGAATGTGACCACAATGGACAGTTCATGACTCACCATATTGCTCGCTGAATACACAACAGCTGTTCAAACATGATGTGTAAGCGTCGCCATGAATAGAATGGTTTTTTAAACAGATTACAGTAAGATTAAACTTCACTTTTAGGACTCAGGAGGTATACGCACGACACAGTAGCTCAGTTGAGCAAGGGTGGAAAAAAGGAGACAGAGATGAGCCGCAAGGTGTTTGAGATTCTTAGGCTTCATAATTGTTACGGTGAGTACTCAACCTATGGGCTGCTGAAAACTAGCTGTCTGAGTCAATCAGTAGTTATTCCTACACCCAGAATGGTTGCAACGCTGAGAAAACTTTGTGTGCCGAATGGAGAACTCACCGGCCCAGAATTCACCCCCTCCCCCAAACTTCATTATCCGGGCTGCGCAGGCTTTTCAGTTTTTAGGCCTTCTTGGTGGACAAGACAGAAATATCCAACGATTCGTGGCACGGTTTCGGTACTGGCTCTCGACTCGTGGCATGACGCCCTCGAGCCTGCTGGTTTCGGGCTAAGGCCATTCCGTTAGAAGTGAAGAAGAGGGGGAGAACTGCCAACCGGGGTTGAGGAGAGCTGCATCTGATCTCTTCCTCCTCACTGGTCAATTAACTCCCTTCCGGAAGGTCGTTGAGAGGTGTCAGAATGGCCACCTCCTCAAGTAGAGAAACTTGACCGGAAAAAATGTGGCAGGAGGACAGCCTAAGAAGTGAAAGTTTTCGGCTGACCGGGTTACATGCAAATGCAACAACCGTAAGGACTCTGATTGTAAATCTAAAAAAAATACTAACATCATTCGCCAAAGAAGATCAGAAGCAGAAGGAAAACGTGGGAAAAGGGAAGGTTGGCTTTTTTTTTCTTCTCTCCCCCTTCCTTATATTGACACCAAGAGCCTTAAATAGAGAATCGGGAAAAAATCCGCTTGACACACAGTAAATTGAAGCTGAAAAGAAAATAAAGTCAAAGGAGAAATCAAAGGATCTCTGATATTAAATTTTTATAATAGGAAGGAGAGAAGTAAAGAATAAAAGGCAGGATACTGGAAAAAGGGAAGGAGCCTTCGAATAAAAAGGAACTACAGTAAAACTTTAACAAGATTTTTAAAAAGATACATTTTAACTGAAACTTGGTAAACTAAAATTTTAGAACTCCAGGGAAGAGAAACCGAAAAAAGCAAAACAAAGAGCTTTGCGGCGTATTTGGATTATTCTGTGATCATTGGAACTCTTGGTTATTGCATTTAATGGCTAAAATTTAATCGGGTGATGTTAAAAAATTTATATAATGGCAACGTACTTCTGGATGAATCTGAAAATGGAACTTAAAAAGTACAAAGAAATGCACAAAGGAGCGGGCTCTTTGCCTTCATTTTTCAAAAATCTAGAAATGGAAGATTTGGAACTATGAGAAAATACAAGAAACATCTCGCCAAAACAAGAAGACTGGGCAAAGACCCGAACCATTTAATGAACATAATTCTATGTGGGAAGAAAAAGAAGGGGGAAAGAAAATGAGAATTTAAGACTAAAAAAAACAACCAAAGGAAAAAAATAGTTCAAAAATAACTATAATATGGAAAGCAACCAGAAGGAGGGAATACAGAAGAGACAAATAGAGGTTAAGAGACAAGATAAAAGGGGAGAGAGAAGAAGAAGGGAAGAAGGAAAGGGAAAAGAAAGTTATCACAAGGACAGAAACAAATAGGAGAAAACCGGAGGCGCTTCCGGTTTGAGTGCTTGCTCCGGCGACGAGACCAAAACCTTGTCTCTCGAACCGTGCTCGAGGCTTCGATCCCGTGCTTGCGCGGAGTGCCCGAGTGACTGGTTTCAGGCAAGCCCACCCTATAGAGGTGGTGAATAGAGGAGAAGATTGGCCACAGGTTAGGAGAAGCTGCATCTCTCCTCCCAGCTGGCCATTTACTGCCCTTCTGAGGCGATGCAGCGGGTCAGAAATGCCACCACAAAGAAGAATCGACTTGCAAAGACATGTGCAGGAGAAGATAAGAAGAGAAGTTTTGGTTGACCAGGGGTTTAACACAAAGCAGCAACAATTAAGGTACCGTGGAATTTTAAACTTAACAACATGGTTCCCCAAAGACATATTTTGACGCTGCGAAGAGAGTAGGAGAGAATTAGCTTTTTTCCTTCCCTTCCTTATAACTGGACAGCTAAGAACTAAAGCAGAAATGAAAAAAAAAAATCCACTTGAACCATTAATAGGCACAGAAGCTGAAAATAAAGTCAAAGGGAAATAAAGATTTCCTTGGACATTTTAAAAAGTTTTTAAAAAGCGGAAAGGAGAAAAAAAGAATAGAAGGCAGGATCTGGAAAAATGGAGACTGCCTGGAATTAAGGAATGAACTGAATAAAAAGGAACTCACTGTGAGTTTAAAAGATTCCTCAAGATACATTCTAATGGAAACTTTGGTAAAAAATAAAGAACCCAGGAAGCAAGAAATGGAAAACAAGAAGCATAGAAACAGCCTTGGATTATTTGATTACCTTGGTGATTTTTTGGTTTTGCATCTAGATGATAAAATTAACCTGGTGGTTTTTAAACAGATTTTAAAACCCCGTAATCCACTCTAAGAAGAGACTAAAACGGAACTTTAAAAATGCGAAAGAAAGATGCACAAGAAGGAGAAGTTCTTTGGCTTTGTGTTTAATCTAGAAAGTAGATCGGAACTGATGAGAAGCTAACAAGAAACCGCTGCAGAACAAGAAGATGGGAACAAGAAAGCCTCTTAATGATCAAAAATTTTAAAAGGGGGGGGGAAAAGAAAGGGGGAAAAGAGTGAAAGGTTTAAGACTATAAAACAACCAAAAAAGAAAAGGACAATTGAAAGATAAATATAAATTAGAAAGCAACATAGAGAGGGGATTAACAGATCGAGAGAGCTTAGAAGCAGAAGACAAGGGGGTAAACAGGGAGGAGAAGAGAAGGGGAAGAAGGCAAGAAAAAAGTTTGAAAAGACAGAACAAGAATGGGAGAAAACAGAGAAAAGATAAGGATTGTAACTGCCATATAGTGTTGTTTTAGGAGATAATGGGAAAACTTTAAGTTGTAACAAGGGATCGCAAAGGGTCAATAGATAGCATCTGTTTATAAATAGATAATAATTTAGACAAATATATGATAAAATATTACTGTAAATGTTGCCCTTGTAAATTCAATATTTTAAATCATTTATTTATTAAAAGATGAGAATCATTAAAAGGGAACATTTTAATTCCTAGTAATGGATAAAAAATATAATGAAGAAATATGGAAAAAAAAAAAGAATTCAACCATGGAAAGTTATAAGTGTGTTCCCCAAGGAAGTATATATCAATGAAAGAAATGTGAAATATGTTAAGATTTTAATGCATATTAATGATAGAATTGCAATTGGAAAATGGAAAGTATGTTTTATTACATATATACCGTATTCATCTCATATAAGGCTGGGTCGTTTTTTTTTTTCTTTTGGCCCCCAAAGGCTAGGTCATCTTTTGGGGGTACCTTAAACCCCCCTTGATCTTCGGGCAGTCTTATCTTTGAGGGCGGTGAAGCTTGATGTGACCTCGGCGTCGGTGGGGCATTTCTATCGGGGTCAATGCAGGCAGCATAGATCCGGTGTGCAATAAAAGTACTCTCCTAACCAAGCCCCCCCCATTCCCCCATTTCGCATGTTTAATATAGGCCTTAATCTGGGGGAGGGCTAATTTCATTTCATGCCTATACAAGACATGCTGGGAACTTCCTATTGGGAGCCGTAATTGTTGGAGAAACAGGGTATATAGTTTTTTCTTTAAGAAATTAAAAATAAAATTCTATTTTAAGAAATGTACCAAGAAGAACCCGATTGGAATATGTATAACGTTGAATGCTATAAATCCTAAAGCTATACATGAAGGCTAAATAAGAGTTGAATGATAAATTAAGGATATAGGGTCATTACTCTAATTGGAACTACAGGAAAAAATTGCTTAAGAAGAAAAGATAATTGAAATTGTAACAGGACAGACCAAAAAGTATAAATACCTGATTTGAATTGAAGGTGAAGATAATAAACAAAGGTAGAAAATAAAGAGGGAAAATCTATGTAGAAAATATAAAATGTAATAAATCATGGAATAGAATACTAAAAATGAGCATGAAATGATTTTTTCATCTGTAATGAAGAAGTGATAACCTGGACCCATGTATTTCAAAATAGAGTTACTGATGTTTTTGTGAAAACCCAAAAAATTTTCAAAAAAAAAAAGGAAAAAAAAAGAATAAAAAGCGGCCTCTTTAGAATTAATGGTGAAAATTTAACTGAAAAAGGATTCTGCAAAGGTGCAAAGATAGCATGTTATGTGTATAAATATGGAATAATTTTAGAAAATGGAACATGTATGATTAAAATGAGGATAACAATAGCCTATGTAATCTTGTGAAATTTTAATAAAATAAAATAAATAAAATAAATGAGGAGAATTTGAAATTAGGAGCGGACGGGAACATTTAACTAGTTAATGTTTTATAAAATATAAGTGAAGGGGGGGAAGTTAATTATGGAAAACTTATAACTGTTCCCATATGATATTTAATTGAATGATATTTAATTGAATTGAATTTGTGTCTGTATGAAGAAATGTAACCTGGGAACACGCTACTTTCAGAAAAGATGTTTTATTTGTATTTCTTGTGAAAACTCAAATAAAATTTACAAAAAAAAAAAATATCCAGGCTGCACAGAAACAAGGCTGTGATGCCCACATGGCCCGTGGGAACCCTCCCCACCCAGTCACTATTTACCCAGCAAACTTGCCTGCTAAAATTGCTATTTTTCCTTTTTCCGACCATCATCTATTCTGCTGTGCCAGGAGATTTAGATTAGCTAGGAAGCAGGAAATGGTTGGATTTCTTGCTTTCTAGCTAGTCTTTCCATCTTCGGCTCTGCTTCTCTTAGGACTGAAGGTTTGCTTGTAAGCAAATTCAGGGCAGACTCACAGGAAGCAAATTTGAGAGACTGAGTTAGCCGATGGCTGAATGATTCTGTGAGCAACTCAATCTGTCTGCTTTGCCTGATTTTGGGTAAAAATTGCTTTATAAAAAAAATTCAATATTTACATACATGGTGTATTGTGAGTTAATTTTGTGAGTTTGCTTGCTAGCAAATTTTATGTAACACTGAGCTAGCCAATGGCAGATAAGATAGATTTCTGAATGAATCTGTGATTCTGTGAGCAGCTCAATCTGCCTGCCTGTTTGGCCTGATTTTGGGTAAAAGTTGCTCCTTTTTTATGAAAAATTCAATATTTATATAAATATTTATATAATATTTACATACAAGCCACGCCCAGCCAGTCACATGGCCACCAAGCCACACCCACAAATTAGGCCATGCCCACACAACTGGTTAGTGGTCCCTGGGATCTAAAATTTTGAGTTTGGTGGTCCCTGAGGTCCAAAAGGTTGGAGACCCCTGATCTACAGATTTGTCTGTATATGGCTATTACAAGTAACTGTGGTGAATTCAAAACAGAACAAATAACCCAGAAAGGCTTTTTTGTGGCTGCAGTTAGAGAAAAGCAAATCTATATTTTTGCACATAAGCTGTTGTTTACAATGTAAACAAGCCCAGCCCTTCTTTTTTATGCAGGTTTCTTTGTAAAATTAGTATTTTTCTATCTTAGTATGAATTTTAAAGAACTTATCACAATACATTCCAAATTCTGCAAGGGTCAGAGGAAGTGAAAAAACAATAAGCAAACTTAAGCAACATAATGTTACTGGATCTTTCTCCCCAGCCAATCTCTTACATAATTCCATTCATATCTTGTGCTTCTAAATTATGTACAAACCTTTACATTGTTTAACTTTATGCATTCATTATTATTAATCCTATTTTCAATTTCGTGCATATAAACATCTTAACCATAAGGCTACCATTTCATCTTTCTAAAAGCAATGTACAAAGAACCACAATTTTAAATGTCTGAACAACTGCACCTTGCCTGTAACTTAGCAACAACATTGTACAAATTGTAAATAATCTTCCATGTGGAAGAACACACAGTAATTCTCACACTAGTCTAAAAAAGATGGGAATCTGGTCAAACATTTGTTTCTGGCCACACAAAAACAAACACTCATGCACAGACACAGAGATGGTTGGACCTGAGACAAAAATGAAGAGTCATACAAGACTGGTTGGCACACACAATCAACTGATAGGCAGTGTTTACATAACACATGCAACTGATTTTTAAGAAATTGATGCTAAGCATCTAACCCCCATCTGTGCTCTGTTTGTTATAAAATTAGTTGATGTGGGCAGCTTAGAAAATTCCATATAGATTGAGCTACTGCATCCAACAGTGCAGTTTTTATGTATCATTCCTTAAATTAAATTGTTTCATCATAGCACCTTTCAGGTACGTTGCTGTCTTTCATAAGGACAAGAGAGACTAGTCTATAGTGTGTACTTCCTTTAGGGTTTTTACTTAGAAATTTTGTAAACAGAACATATGGAACCACCTACTAATTTATAGTCATTTTTTTTCATGAAATGGAAGTGAACATCAGCTCTCTGAAATTTTGCAATATGACTACATTTCAAATTCTGAATTTTGAAGACGTGTGATGTGTGTGTTTGCACAAGGGCTGCAATCAACTGCAAAGCATGGATTACCAGGATGCTACTTTCCCCTTGTTCTATCTAGACCCCATCCCCACCCTGAACTCTCCTTATTCGCTCAGTTCATCTTTTGGGGCAGATCTGAAAATGAGCCATCCATTGTTTCTGCCAAAGGTGCATTTCCAAAAGACATCTGGACTTCTTTTGGTTTTTTTTTTTCTTGAAAACATTTCACTTCTCATCCAAGAAGCTTCCTTAGCTCTGATGAATGGTAGGGAATAAAAAGTTAGATAGAATAACAGAGTTGGAAGGGACTTCAGAGGTCTTCTAGTCCATCTCCCGCTTAGGCAGGAAACTTTATACCATTTCAGACAAATGGTTGTCCAATCTCTTCTTAAAAACCTCCAGTGTTGGAGCATTTACAACTTCTGGAGGCAAGTAGTTCCACTGGTTAATTGTCCTCACTGTCAGAAAGTTTCTCCTTAGTTCCAAGTTGCTTCTCTCCTTGATTAGTTTCCACCCATTGGTTCTTTTCTTGCCTTCAGGTGCTTTGGAGAATAGCTTGACTCCCTCTTCTTTGTGGCATTTCCTAAGATACTGGAAGACTGCTATCATGTCACCTCTAGTTCTTCTTTTAATTAAACTAGACATGCTCAATTCCAGCAACCGATCTCTATATGTTTTAGCCTCCAGTCCCCTAATCATCTTTGTTGCTTTTCTTTGAACTCTTTCTAGAGTCTCAACATTATAATCTTTGCAGTCATCTGGTTGTTTCCTTTTGGAAAAGCACCCATGGAACACCATGACCTGAATGATGGAGAACTTCCATAGACATCTATTAATTCTGCTTCTTAAGAAAGTTTATAGAACCCTCTTGAGATTCCAAAGGCGGACACTTGCTTTGTACCACGCCAGCTTCCCAGTTTTTATGAAGCTGATATGCACGTGATATAATGGATGGAGAAGAGCAGGCACGAAGAGAACTTCTGCAGAGAAACTGATGGACTTCTAGTTCTCATAAGAGTTGACAATTAACAGGGGGAGAAAATAAAGACAAGTACCCTTCACAGTACTGAGCACTGTGTGTGTGTGTGTTACAGCTGTCCTCCAGCAATAGGAATCACCAAAAATCCAACAAACATCCTCTAACAATCTGTTATTATTTGAAGGATCAAAATACAGTACTCTACCCAGAATGGAAACGCTTGCAAGAAAGTAGAGTAATGGCTTGCCTTTCCATTTAAAAGGCCAATACATCACATGCTTACTTTTCTCAGCCAACCTGTTTAAAACCAAAACTAATTCAATACAGCACTCAAGATCACTAATATTATAGCCCTAACTCACTCAGGCATCTACCAACGAGGTTAATTGTCCATTACAATTTTCAGCTAACATCACAAATTTGTTTATACAGGGGAGTACATTAGAAAGAGAATTTGACAGCAATGGATACATCCAATGTAAACAATTGCCTGAAGCGTGTGTATTATTCAGAAGTCTGACCAATACCTGAAGCAATCTCCCATTAATTGCAGGAGGGATTTCTTTAAAGCAAACATGCTCATGAATATTTATATTTAGTTTGGTTTATCGCAAGAATTACATCAGTGCACAGAGCTAATCTTTCTTCTGCCCCCTCCACTTTCTTTCACGCTACACCCGCCTTACTCTTTCCGTGAGTATGCAGGCAGCTCACGAGTTAAAGCTGTTCTGCTTTTGCTTCCACACCCAGTGCAATCATTTCCTGAAGCCCTTCTTACAAGGGACTGTCAGTGGAAGAGCACATTTTATACCCTTTCATGGCACTGTAAGACAGAAGACCTTTCTCGACTGAATATTCTGTGCAGAGCTTTGAGTCAGGCAGGCAGATTCATCTGACAGGCTGCCAGAAAGCCACAGCCATTTGCTAGATAAGGCATCATCATAGGAAGGATTCCGAATACAATTTATCCTGAACACTCAAATTTTGCAGGGATTCTTTTTTTTCCTCTCGTGGTGCACAGACTTTGTAAATTGCTTAAGTTGCAGCAACTTCCCTACCACACAAGAATCTGCTTGGAGACAGAAAAGTCTCAGTTTTTCAGTATCTGGCAAGATGCTTTAAATAGAGGCACGTGTTGTTAAAAACAAAAATATCCAGTTATAAGTTGAATTGGAAGAACAAAGCATGGGATTTTTCTGTTTAAGGTTGGGGTCCAGAGGCAGATAATGATTGTAAGATGATGTAATTGTCAGAGAGCTTTTTCAAAGGAAACTGCAGTAATCTTTTCTATGCCAGCTCTGTCTTGCACACAAGCCAAGGCCAATAATCTTCACCTTTAAAATATAAGTGCAAAAAAGGAAGAACGAGAAGAACATAAACTGCACATCTGGATAACTATTTGGAAAATGCAGAGAGACAAGCTTAATCATTCCCCCAAAATGTGCTTTTGACAAAAGTATGTTTGTATTAAAAATAACTCTACTGGATCCATAGCATTTCTACAAATATGAGAAAAATACTTCTTCTGAATGAAACTTGTCCACCAGGTTAAACCAAATTGCTACCAGTTATTAGTTATCCCAGAAAGAGGTGTTGGCCCCTAAAATCCCAAGCCAAAAATAGGAAGAGCTTCAACTATTTATTATCTTCAATCTTTTTAATATGGCCTTTCTTATTTAATAATCCGTTATTAAAGTAACATAAAATTCTATAACCCAGCCCAGTATTTCACAATAAAATTGCAATATATTGCTACAATAAAGAAACCTGACTGGAGAGCTCTTCAGCTTTTAGTGTTGAATTAATGAATTAAAATTTGACAACACCCCCCAGGCATATATAGTGTAATCTATGCAATATAAAATTATGGAAAAGAATGCTTTTACAGTTTACAAATATACCCACAGTTAAAACTGATCATTAAATGGTATGTATCATTAAACTGCTTCTCTGATTAAAAAAAAGCAATTTGTGCTAAAGACCAGAACAAAATATCAGCATCACATAAACACACATTTGCCTGAATAGCTTATCTCTAGCAATCAAAAAACAGGTTAAATCAGAACGACTTCAAAAGCTGCCTGGTTTTATCCATTTGTTGGGAAAAGATTTCTGATGTCATGAAGTTCCAAATGAAATGGCTGTTTCTGCTGTGTTGTTTAGACATAGGATATGGCACCTTTTACTACTCTGTGGTTGATATTAATTGTTGATGGATTGTTTCTTGGGGTGGGTGGGCGTAGATATATGATTCTACAAACACAGAAGCTTTGCTCCTTCTGCCAATTCAAGCCAAAGAATGAGTGGCAAGAGAATCCTTCAAACAGAGAGCTCTTCTAAGTTACCCTGGATGCCCAAAGGCATGAAAGAGCTATTGCTAAGAGAAGGCAGACATTTTACAGCTTTTGAGTATGTTGCTCCCCTTCCAATGGTTGTAAAGTATATGTTAATGATATAAGAGGAAATGATGTTCTTGTCCTTTCAATTATGGAAAACGAAGGTATTACAAATGAAGGCATATATACCAATTCTAGGATAATGTTGCAGGATCCTTGTGTTGTGGTGGCAGAGTGGTTAGAGTGCAGTACTGCAGGCTATTTCTGCTGACTGCGATTTGGCAGTTCGAGTCTCACCAGGCTCAAGGTCGACTCAGCCTTCCCTCCTTCTGAGGTGGGTAAAATGAAGACCCAGATTGTTGGGGGCAAGAGGCTGATTATGTATATATGTCTAAGTGCTATTGCTATCTGGGTCACTTACTAGGACCACAAGTGCAGGAGCCCATCCACAAGAAACTTTTCTCCAGCGATGTGTGTGCTAGAGAGAGGTTCCCTGAGGATGGGGTCCAGCATGAGTCTTGGAAAACTAAACTTTTGGTCCTGGTAACCCACCCAGATTAGATCCTGCAATGAAAATATTTTCTGTTCATGTAAAATAGATGCATGAATTCTAGCTGATTTCTTATTAGAGGCTTGTTTTGGTTTAACTACAATCTCCCTCATTTTACCAACATATTTCTACATCTATTATCAAACTCCTGTGGCATAATTGCCCTGGGAGGGAAGTCTAGGGGGATATATATGAGCCAGACTGACCTTGCCTGAGCTATCTATTTATCTAGTGAGGTCTTTTTCATATGAAATGGCTGAAAACTGTTCCTGATGCTTTACATTCCAAGCAAAGACACAGAGATAACCAACTAAAACATAACAGTACAAAACATCATTATACAGGTAGTCCTCAACTTAAATTATCTATTTAAAGGGTCATAAAGTGGGGCATGAAACAACTGTCTTGCTCAGTAATAGAAATTTGGGGCTCAGTTTGAGTACTATCTCTATGGAATTTGCCAGTTTATCTTCAAGTAAGTACTTCATTTCACCTGATTTTAAAATTATTTTTCTTCCTCAAACCTTACAATCACAATTAACTCCTTTACTTCATTCACAAGACTGATGTAAATGTTCATGCTCATTGTTCTGAGGGCAAAGATGGCTGGCAGGGTACCAGGGCCTGAGCACTTGTTTAAAGCAAATTAAAATTACCCTTCATCCAAATGATCAAGGAATAATATAACCTTCCAGGCAGCAAGGTGAATGATGAGAGCTGTAAATTGGCAATAGCTGGGGAGGGATAGGAGGAGTACATGCTCCCTACTCCTGTTTTAGGGTTCATCATAAATAAAAAGTAAAAGCATTTCATACCATGAAGTGGATTTTAAGTATTATTTACTATCAGGGTAACATTCAGATAGGATCAATAGTTAAATGGAACCGATGATCTGATAATTCTGGGAAATGGATGTCTGAGTATAGAGTGAGATTCCTTTTGTGGTATTATTATTGTTATTTTACACAGCAACCGTATGAAAGGCTGGATTAGTTCTCTATAATATTAGAACCAATTTGTCTTTCGAATGTGGCAGTGCCTCCTTCCTTTCCGACCCAACTCACTCCCAACAGCTGGATGCCAGTGATTTGCCAGTCATTGTTCATTGGTTGCCAGTTTTGTTCTGGGTCCAACTTTAACTATTTAAAAGGGGAAGAACTGCACTTTTAATGAGCTACAAAAGCCAGTCGAATTATCAGTCCGATTCAGAAGTGTGACTGACTAATGAATAGTGCAACTAAGAACTCACAACAGACTCCCATAAAGAGCATCCTCTTCTCCTTCTTTGGTCACTGTGATTTTTCAGATTAGCATAAAGTTCAGCTCTGTGGTGTCTGGAATGTTATTTAAATTTTAAGCTACAATTTTGAACCCAACAGGAAGTGATAGCTTGTGCAACTGGATAGTAAAAGAAATGTGAGCATATAGGCCTGATATGTCTCCCTGATTTGTGTCATGGCCACCTGCATCATGTTGCCTGATTGTCATATCATACCAACCCAAAATTTATGTTCAGACTTTGCTGAATAAAACATTTATTTCATGGCAAATCATCACTGATGTGATTGTAATCCAGGGTATAGCACAAACAATAATGGCTGGATTCATGCTAAACTCAAACCAGCCATGTTGAGACTTATCAACATGTATTAACACAGCCACTATCTTCTGCAAAAGACTACAGCAACTGTAGATGCTCTGATTGAAATCTCACCTTAGTTACACAAGGATTAAACTACCTAAAATAAACTATTACCCCTCCATGCCTAATTCCTATCTGAGAATAATTCTACTATATATTTAAAGTTGTTGTAAAAATTACCCAAAGCATATGCAAATACTCAAGGCCTTATTGCTTTTGATGCTTGAATTAACAAATCATTGCATAACCATTTAATGAAATACAGCTTCAGATATCCATAAGGCTCAGATCCAAAATGTTAGTAAAATCAACCAGTTTTATAAAATGCCAGAACAAGCGTTACAAAATTCCATTTCCCACATCTGATGGGTCAAACATAACCTCAGTTTTACATGTATATTTTTTTCCAAAGGACTTCCAATCCTATACATGTCCTACAGTAAATACACTGAAAGGCCCATTTCTGAATATCAATGACAGGAAGGATCAATCTCCTTCCCAGGAGAGATTCTACGCTCTTCATTCTGGGCTAGCTGATCATTCACCACCAAGGGATACTAGGAGTAGGCAAGTAATATTGGCAGCAGGTGTTTGTGCCATCTTCCGGTAATTGGAGAATTGGAACACAGATGCCTCCACTCTGACTGAAGCAAACAGCACACCTCCCCACTGTCAACAAAGTATCAAGGGAAAAAAATGATCACCCTTCAAAGTCAAGCTCACATGAAAGCTCACAGATTCTCTGTTTCCCTTTGCTGATCACTGCTCTCCTTAATTCATATGTACAACATTATGCATCCCATACCGTGACAAAAACCAAAAAAAAGCCACTGGCCCGCAAGAAGCACTAAACTATCAAAATGAAGATAGGGCAATATCTTACAAAAATCAGTGGGCTAAATTTTAAGCTACCTATTTTCGACACAGGTATCCAAAAAATTGCAAGTCCAAGGCAATCTTTATATGTAAAGCCTGCAAATTTGAAATTTGGCACGCACATTCTTCTTGGCTTCTAGGTACTCACTAAGAAAGAATTTTTCGAGCATTAGCATTTCTGATGTTAAGGAGTTCTACCCTACCTGAAAAGAAATCTGTTCCGAATGCAAAACACAAGTAGAGGAGGGGAGTTTTAGTTTCACAGCAGCAACCAGCTTTAGTACAGAACAGTTGAGCTAAGTCACACCCAGGCTCCTTGCTGTCTCCTTCTTGCTCACACAGCAAATACTCTTTCAGTTTCCATGTTTCAGTTTCCAAGCAGCCCTCTACTCTTTCACACCCTGACAGGATGCTAGCCAGATGAATACCAATGGATGCTGATAAGCAGAGGCAGATTTTTTTCCCCTTATTTTCCTCCCCAAACACAAAGCCTGACCACATAGTTTCATAACGAAGCACGGGTATCAAGCTAGTCCTAGAATAAGCAAAGGCTTTCACAGGAAAGAAGCAATTTTGTTGTCCGTTAAAGCTTTGCTTTCTTTAAAAAGCATGCAAGTACCAGGTAACCAATTAGGCCTTTTGTGATAGTGAAAATACAAAGTTTTAAAACTTACCCACTGGACTAGAGCCAGTTCCATTTGGCACTGAGAGATCAGTGGTAGTCAACATCCCACCTAGTTAAGGAATGGAAAAAAAATATGTATTACATTCCATCTTATATACCAAACGAGGGTAGCACAAGGTGGAATTTGTTGGAAAGAGTTTATAGACTTATAGAATAAGTCTTACCTGTGCTACCTGTACTTGGGGGTCTCTGAGGACCTCCAGGTGATACATTTCGATGCAATGAAGCTTGAGGAGGAGTTAGCAGTGTGGGATCTGTCAAGGTAGAGCTTGCTGCCAAGGCTGAGGATACAAGAGAGCTCCCAGGGCTACTATAGTTTAGAGAATTGGGGCTGGATACAGGAACAGTGACCGACATTGAGAAGTTCTGCGGAGGCAAGCCAGGCTGGAAATGGGGAGGGGGAGGGGAATTAAGTGAGAAAGAAAAGTACAACTTTTGAAATCTTAAGTTGTAATCAAGTGTTAAAATGCTAGCTTTGATATTTATAAAATACACAGATTATAATTATTGTTTAATGCAAAGTATTGGCATCTGTCATAGACTACTCAAACATTTCAAAATTAGTTAAGAGCTTTTTACTTCCTTCAAATTCATCAGTTTAGAAATGGCTTATTCAACATTGCAAGTAGGACATGAAATAGGTTAATTGATATTCACATGTTACATTCAAGCAAATGTTCAATGAAAACATATTGGCTTAAAAAGAAAAAAAGAACCCACAAACAGTAAGTTATACTGTTACAATCAGAAATATCATGCAGATAAAAGTAGGCTATTCATAAAAATTCTCTAATATTTTTTTAACAGTTGAACATAAATTTGATTTCATACATTGAAAGTTTAAAAGTTGCCGGAGGCTAATGAACTGTTTGTGTGTGTTATGATATTGTAATAGTATTTGTGTGTGTGTGTGTGTGTGTGTGTGTGTGTGTGTGTGTGTGTGAGAGAGAGAGAGAGANGAGAGAGAGAGAGAGAGAGAGAGGGAGAGAGAGAGAGAGAGAGGGAGAGAGAGAGGAAGGAATGTATTTGAAAGAATGTTACACTAAAGTCATCTACACATAGATAAAGTTTATAAGCCCCTCTATTTATAATGCTCCCTTATGGCTTTCAAGTTCTTCCTCAAAACTCATATTTTGCATGAAGCTTTTAGTCCTTTTAGTTTATATATTTCGCTCTAAGTGCAGCCAAGCATATAACAATCAAGTTTCCCATATTTTTCCTTTGCTATATGGGATTTTGGCATTTTAAGGCTTTTAGGACAGCCATTTTTCTTCCAGTAGTCTGTTAGGTATCATGCATTTGAAAGGTGCCATGTACAATGATGAAACTAACTAATGATTTAATAGGTACAATTTGGATAATTACAAAAGTACATGAATAAGGAATTTACCCTACAAGGTGCATTAAAGATCTTCCTCCTCTGTTAACAATTTTGCCAGTTTTATTGATTGATTGATCATATTTCTACAGCCGACCATCTCACCAAAAGCAGCCCACCAAAGTGACTAAGAACAGACCTGTGACATCATGTTTTTAAACATACATATTTTACGAAGTGACACTCCTTAACGTAAACAGTTCCTTAAACTAAAACAGTGTTATGGATAATCTCTTGGGAAGAAAAGAAAAGAGAGAATTGGTTGTCATCTTGTCTATGGCTTCAGGTTCACCAAGAGATACCACAAAAGGTTTACATATTTCTAAGTTCTTGTGAGAGCTGGAAGCTTCTTACTGAAATGTACAATTAATTTCCTTAGTCTCTAACAGGCTTTCCTTGCTGCATTCTGCACCAAAGAAGATGTACCACTCAGTGGTGCGTTTCAAAAATTGTTACCACCAGTTTGGTGGGTATGGCTTGGTGAGCGCACTTTGCACACACGTATACACTTTGTGCACGCCACCAAACATGCACTGTGCGCAGGCGCAGGGGCGTTTTGACTCACCCCCTGCAATCCTGCACTCTCCCTGCAGCTGCCTTTCAAAAGCAGGACATCAAAGTTAGTATGGGAGCCCAGGTGGGCGGGCCCAACACAGAGTGTCGGAGAGAACCAGTTCTGTCTCTGCTGCTCATCGCTGCTACCAGCTCAGCAGAACCGGGCCGAATCAGTAGAATACCACCACTGGTAACCACTCAAACTGCATCGCTTAGCAGAATTTACATCAATAGGATTATAATGATAACCATTCAAGGTTTCTATCTCGGATGGACACACCTCGAACAGGTACTTCTGCTTTCCAAGCCGAAATAGCCACAGAAGGTGGTATCACAAATTCTTCTCATGCACGTAACAAGAGCACAAGGCATACCACAGTACTCACTGCGATTTTATGATTCCGCATCATATTATCAAACTCTTCATTAATTTTTTTATATTTTTCTTCTGTATGTGGCGTGAGCACATAGGAAGTGTCAGGGTCTGGGCTGTCGCACCCTCTGTTTTCCTTCTTGTTCAGAGCCTAAATAATGAAGTTAATAAAAAGAATCAACAAATAAAAAGTAGGAGCCAAGAGAAGTACTTACAGGGCCTCGCTTGAAAATAAAATCACTATCTTCACTTAGTTTGCTGAATCTGTCATCCGAGAGAGGGCTGTGCTCAAAGTAATCGTCAGGATCGGGGCTCTCACAACCATTAAGGCCTTTCTTTCTTAAAGTCTGAAATACAATTGGAAAATTCACACACACAGGAAATACTACACTTGCCATCTTGTCGTCATTTCAACTGCAAAGCTGCATTAAGATGGCACCGACTGTTGCACAGCGACTGTTGAACAGCCAATACTGATTTCTTAACACACTGCAATTTTTCAACATTTGCAACAGAACTATAATTCCCCAACTCCTTGTGTAATCACCCCATTTTTTTTTTCAAATTTCCATCATGCTTTACACACACAAAAAAGTTTAAACTCATTTAATGGGAAATTCAGAGTAATGCATTTCATTAGTAGTAGTGGTATTAATCTGTGATTTAAATCACCAATGAGTGATGAGCATTTCCAGGTGTTCCCTATGCAACTGAACCCATGTCCTAGAACAAGAGTGGGCAGGAGATTGCCTGCCCTCTATCAGGCAGGTACACAAAGGTTCATTGTGCTTTCTGTGCTATGATTTTAGCGACAAGAGATCTCAAGCATCAAACAGCTTGTTACAAGACATTCTGTGTTACTTTTCCCTCTACTTTTGTTTATTTTAATGCCAAATAAGTCTGAGAACTGGAATGGAAAAACAGCAAGAGAAAGAGGCTCTTAACCCCTTCCTACCTGCTGTTCACCTCACCATTCAATATGCAAACTCTTAGAGAAATGGAACAAGCTATTCTTCTTAATAGGTGAATGAGGCTTCTCCTCACTTCTGAATAGGTAAATAGGTGATTTCTGAGCTATAATACACTCAATAGAAAGAATGAAGCAGCTTAAACTGCAGGTTCTTTCTCCGTGTAAACCTCTATAGTTTACAAGTCTACAGAATCACTATTATATTGACCATTCAAACATTTGTAATAATCTTTTCATTAAAATTATGTATGTTCTCATACACTAAAGGTAGCTTCTGTCCCACATTCTCCACAATGTCCTGCAAAATGCAATTGTTCCTCAGAAGACAATCATTGTGAAAAGGCAGTTGTCAGCTTGGAAATCGCTTTCTAAGCACTGGTTAAAAGCTTGTTGCCAGAAGAGCTACAAGCTTAACATCTCAAAGATATGACAGTACATTCTGATCTCAGACCTCTTTTTTTGTCCTGTTCCATGAGTCCAGCAACTTAGTTTACAAACCAAAATGCATTATTAAATACATTTCATTACAAGTACAAAGGGGAGTCTGAAAGGAACACAGTATGTCCATTCTATTCACCTTTAAAAAGGAAACCTCAATCTTTTTTATTTTGAAAGGTACACACAGTGTGCTTGCAAATTCAAGATAAAGTTTTTGGGACACTGCTAGCAGAAAAAATTCCATTTTTTTTACATTTTAGAACAAAACCCGTAGCTCTCATTTCATTATAGCTTGCAATTCTTACCAATTATATAGCAGGGATTAAATATCTTGACTTTTTAAAAAATCTTCAATTTTGTTGAAACAAATTTAAAACTATTAAAATAGTTTTAAAATCTAAAAAGTGTGTGTGTGTAAACAATACCCCTGCTTCCTATTACCCTTACTAATGAGGGTAATAATACCCTCATTAAACTTATGGTACTTCTTCAAGACAAGTAAAACAACAAAAACCTATTCACTTTGTGGGACTGTTGCACTTCCATAACAACTTTTAAACTTTAGAAGCTATAGTACATTTAAGCAACATTTGGCTTGGGTTGTTTTTGTTCCCCACCCTCAGCAGCATCAAAGTGCTCTCAGCATTTCACATAACACAATAAAATTCATGTAAAGATCAGAAGGCACCCGTTAGGAAATAATTCCTTCTCGGGTTACTTGGCATTATATTCTGTCCCTCTCCCCCCCTTCTCAGTGCCTTTAGCTCCCACTAAATCAGCCCACATTGAGAAAACAGGTGTAGCTTTCACCAACACCTGTCACAGTACTTATCTTTACTGTCTAACCAATCAGGTGGATACTTATATGGCCTTAACCATACATGGTCCTGCAGTCTAAGACTCTGAAAGCTGCTAGCCCTCCCAAACCTCCAACAAGGGTAGGCTGCCAGTCTTTTACTCTGTGATATCAGCAGGGAAAATGCTAACACTACAGTCTGGATTACATTTAACCTTTGCAAATTATTGAATGCTATAAATAGACTCAGAAAGCTTCTGGCATTCATAAAGGAATGAATACATTTTGCCCAACATGACCTGACGCTCCAAAACTGCATACTGAGAAAAAGGAAGTTATTGATATTACAGACTGCAAAGAAGTTTTTTTTTAAAAAAAAATTATATAAGGCAGAATTTATATACTACTACTGTAACACTGCCACTGCGTTCTTCATTATTCCCCAAGACACATTCCAATCTCATAGTATTGCATGAAATACATGACTGCCCTAGAATCTAGAAGTATTGTGAATTGTGAAATTCACCACATTGGCTGAAGCATAATTTTTGAACAAAAGATAATTGCCTTCTTTTAACAGTTGTTTTCAGAAGAAAATTTACCCTTAATTCAGTAGGAAAGGAAAAATCTTATTTATCTTCCACTTCTGAATCTGAGCACTTTCCTTTCCAGTCAGGTTCTGGGGTGTCTTAGATACTAATTTTGTGATATTTAAAAGTTTGCTCTTCTAATCTCTTTCACAAAGCTGTCCTGGAGGCTTAATTCAGATAGATATGTCACATTTTATCACTATTGAGTAATATAAGAGCAAAACTGTTACTCCTATATGTCAATGGAAAGCAATGGGACGGCTATCATCTAGAAGCAAAATCCAACAGAATGTGAGAGATAAGCCAGACCAGTTCTCTCTAAGGCAATTTGTCAGAGATAACAGACTCTCATCCATAACAGAGAGGGGTCCTATTTCCTGGGAAGCAGCCAACTTGCACTCCTTTTCAAGTGTTCTTCTCTCTTAAATAAAACACAGTGTAATAACTAGGTAAATGAATGTTTCTTTTTGCCAGTCTCTATAGAAAGACAAGTTATCCCAACTATTTCTCAGCTAAGCACAGAAAAATGACCTTCCTATGAAATGCTATACTGTGTCAGGGACACTTACAAGTAATTAAGATTTGTTATGAGAATGGATTTACTGCCCAAGGAAGGCCTATATATGCCATGCCAGAGCCCTTCCCTCGGCTCATAAAGCAAGAAACAGATTCTTTGGGAGAATATTTTCTTAAATTGCATCATTAAAGTTAGTCCTGCTAATGCTGCTTCCAAACACTTTCAAATACACAGAATTAGCCACTAGCCTCACACCCCTGTAAAATTCCAAGGGCTTCCAAGCCCAGTATAAGATCAGAACTGGTGTCCAAGCTAAAATAATGTAACACTGATTACGGATGAATTGGTTAACAGCTTAGTAGGTTCATAAGCTTGATGAGGTCCCACTCAACCACATATTGCTCCAACCTTATGGCCATACTGCCTCCAAGAAACCAGAAGATAACAGCCATCTCAATATGTGTCTCACAGAATGTTATCATTTTAATAGGTCATTTAGTAGGATCCCCAGGTCACAAGAAACAACAAAGAGCACCAGCATTCCACATTCCAAATGACCATTTCACAAATTCATATGCTGTCACTAAATGCTTCGTTTCTCATAAACTCTCACATTGTTACATGAAAAAAGCTAGTTGAAAGGTAATTAGCACAGTGCTTTCTCAGACTCCTAATAAGTAAAGGCAATTAAAATTCTATTTGATTAAACTGTAGTGATTTTAACTTTTACTATTGCTTTGTTTTTATATCTAATTGCAAGTCATAATATTTGCATCACTCGTTTGGGGTTATAAAATTAAGATGCTTATTTTTATTTAACTGCATACCTAAAGTAAAAATGGAGGTTTCCCATTTTCAATTTCATGAATAGAGTGATACAAAGTATTTTTCAGCAACAGGACTCTCTTTGTTTTGAAACTTGACTGAAACTTATACATTATGTCACATTAAATGTTCTTTTCTTTCAATGTGTAATTTCCATGGTTCTTCATGTAGTGATACTGATGAAATCTGCACACACCTAAAAAAACCAAACCCTTCTAATACTTTTTAAGTAGAGGATATTCCTTCTACCTCTTTATACTTTAGACAATCCACTATATCCATAGCAATCCAGATTAATACTGTGTGCAGGAGACACTGTGCTCTTTATTGGTATATGCAGTGTGAAAAAAATTGGGTAGTTAAATCCCAGCATTCCTTCATGTTTTTTTCTCCTTAAACAGTGGTGTATCTAGCCATCCTGTTGCCTTTTTCTGAGGAACTGGAAGGGAAACCCAAAATGCAAGATTTGTTTTCCTCTTTTGTAATCTCTTAGGGCATAAGTAAAAATCCTGGCCCAACTTCTGCCAACCTCTCTACCAGGATGTCATTGTTTGGATGCCTGCAATCTCATCAGATATAAAACTCAGTGGCTATTTGACAGGAAAGGACTTTATACAATTCAGCAGTATCAGGAAAGCGAGCTTTTGTTTTTGTTTAACTCGGTGGTTCTCAACCTTTTCCTCACTATAGACCCCCTTTAAATACCTTTTGGGGCCATGGAACACCAAGTATAACTCAAGATTTAAATTGTAATATTTCTTCAAGACTTTGTGGGGGCCCAGGTTGAGAACCACTGGTTTAACTGTGTCGTTCTGTGACACTTTCAACATAACCAATAAGACCAAGGAGCTTATAATGGACTACAGAAGGAACAGATCAGACATCCAACCCTTGTTTATCAATGGAGACCGAGTGGAGCAAGTGGCCAGTTTTAAGTTTCTGGATGTTATCATAAAAGAGGACCTGGCCTGGGGTGCTCACATTGCAGCCCTGGTCAAAAGGGCCCAGAAGAGATAATACTACCTGAGACTTCTCAGAAAACAACAACTAAATGAAAAACTGCTGGTGATCTTCTACCACTGCACCGAGAGTATCTTAACTTACTGCACCTTATTGCAGGGTTTGCCAATTGCACAGCCCAGAGGATCACTGGTTGCCCTCTCCCCTCTTTGGAAGAGCTTTATAGCTCCCACTGCCTTAAGAAAGTTCAAAACATCCTCAAAGGTCCATCTCATCCTGGGAACCCCCTTTTTTTGAACTATTACCATCGGGCAGATGATATAGAATAATAAAAACAAGGACAAATAGGCTGAAAAACAGCTTCTATCCCAGGGCAGTAACTTTATTGAATTCTACTGTACAGAGCAATATTAATGCAGTACAGGAGTTTTCAATTCAACTGTATAGAAGAAGAAGGATGTGTGTTTGTGTTTATTTTCATAGCCATAATGTACACTGAAGATGGTATTTAACTTTGTCGCATGAAGTGCAATGACATGAAAGTAAACTAAAAGTAAAACTGTGTTTATTTCAAGCTGGTCCACAACAGCATGTGCACACAGGGATGAGCTTCTTCCTCACTGCTCATTTATATTCAAGTTGGGGTGAGTAGAGTGAGCTGGCACATGTGCTACTTCTCCAGGGTCAAACAGCCCCCACCAGAGGAGGAGAAATGTCCCATCCCCAACAAATTTCTTCCTCTGGGATATAATAGCCAAGCTCTGAGATACCCGGATTGTTCCTCTGCGCCATGCGGAGGTACAACTAAAAACTAAGTCATGGCTTTTTATTTCAATCGCTGTCTCCACATAGGGCTTGAATTGTAAGAAAACATTCAATTACATAACTCGCTCAACAACTAAAATTCGATAGGACTGGGCCATTCCTGTTGTAAATAAGGCATACCAATCATATTCTTCAGGATATTATTGCCACAGACAAGTAACACTGTGGCACAGAAAAATCATTAGCTTTCCTCCTGCCAACCGATGCAGAACTTCAGGCTCTGCAACAAGATAATTATGGCATTAATACACTTGTACAGTTATAATTACAAAGAGTGGCTGATTGATATTGAATTACCATGCAGCTAAACTTTTAGAGGTGAACAATTACTACCGTTACACTTTGCAAATAATTGGGGGGTATACGTGATCTGAATCAGGGTATTCCTGACTGAAAATATCCAGCTGTGTGTATATACCTGAAGGATATGTACATATCCGAAGAAACACCAAATGTGTTGCCTAAAATTCTGCAAAGGGGAAAGGGTATTTACTGCTCTTCAATTGATATTTTTGTGCTTATATCTCATCCAATTCAACCATGAACTTATTGAGATATTACCCTGAAGGAGTTACTTATCTTGTGGACATTGCAAACCAAAACGGCTCTAGGGCATCACTTCAAAAAGATGAACATGTGTCCATTGACAGCAATGAAGCAGCTTCTCTTTGGCATGGTAAAAGTCCAGGTCAACACGTACTCAAAGTCACATTTTATCAGCAGAGTCACAAGACCTCTGCGGATCTCCAGAGGTCTGCTTTTAAAAACTATGAGTTAACCTTCAGTAAAAGTGCTGATGCCAATACCACTCGATAATAGCAAGTGTCTTTCTGGAATTATGAATACAGCATGCTACTATTGAAATTATTATGTTGGAAGTAGACCTAGTTCTAAATACAATCTGCACAATAAACCTGGGACACTGCAACCATCGTAAATATGAACCAGATGCCAAGCATCCAAGTTTTGATTGCATGATTATGGGGATGCTGCAATGGTTGTAAAGGCCCTGTCCCACTGCACTTATGGATGCAAAGAGGATGTAAAACGTTAAAAAAAGCTTGCCATCTACGCCCGTGCGAAACACGCCCTATGCTATCCGTCGCTGCTTGTACTATCTGCATACGTGTTTCATTCACACGTCTCTACTCCGTTGAGCATCGCACCTCCACTGCATTGTCGATCTCGCGCAAGACAGTTTTGAGCTACAGAAAACTTTGAACGGATTGAACTTCCTCCGTGT
The DNA here is from genome assembly GCA_004320025.1 of Laticauda laticaudata. NCBI lineage: Eukaryota > Metazoa > Chordata > Lepidosauria > Squamata > Elapidae > Laticauda > Laticauda laticaudata. Next base: position 39,578 of record BHFT01041903.1, on the reverse strand, counting down.
ACGATATCAATTCCCCGCGGACCTACGAGCACACAAATCGTTCTCATCGTCCGTTATATTCATCCGTTTAAGGTCTGCTGCTATCCCTCTGCATCCGATCTCTGGATTCCGTCGCAACTACATCTCGCTGCAGCTGTAAAACGGAAAGAGCGAAGGAAACGCAAAGGTATACGGAGACGTTCCACACGACAGGTTCCAGTTACGTAGCCCACGACAATAGAAAGCACTATCTACCAGTGAACGGTCTTACCACTCAATATACATCCGCGCGGCATCCCCTTTCTTTCCTTTAGGCGGTACGTGATGACATCCACTTCATTCTACTACTGCTCAGCTTCTGCATATTCTCCCCGGAACCCCTTTGGACCGTGTCATCCCGCTTCTTCCATCCACTGGCCATTTCCTCCATGAACACAGTCCATGTTAACAATCCCCGCACATGCTAACCCATGTCCATTCCTTTTTTTTCTTTTCGCTTCTCGGTTCTATGCGCAAACTCCTTTTCCGTTCTGTTTATGCAAATTTTCACCACTTTTTGGAGCGGATGACAACGGATGGAGCCACCCACGAAATTTTACTCATCCGCTGTGTCCTTTATGCATAGGTTTTGCGTCCGTCGGCCAGTGGGACCGGGCCTTAAGTGTGAAAAATGGTCAAGTCACTTTTTTCAGTGCTGTTGTAACTTTGAATGGTCATTAAATGAACAGTTGCACATACATATACATTAAAAGCAATGATCCAAGGCATGGTGAAACACATTATTCTATTCTATTCTATTCTATTCTATTCTATTCTATTCTATTCTATTCTGCTGGGAAACACATTAGATGGCAAACTGATTATATACCAGTTTGCATTATACCATTTACAATTAGGAACAAAAGGCAGAATTAATTCCAGTCATATTTAAGACCAAAAATAAGTAATCGTTCTATGGAATTTTTAAGTACACCAGCACACTTCCAAAGGATTTCTCCATCTTAGCACTCCAAAGTCATCATGCTGTCTATACAAATACTAACACATTTTTAAGAGAAACAAACGTGTTGCACTATTTTGCAATCCCTAATTATCAGGCAAGAATTTGACTCATCACAAAAGCAACCTATTGGAATTTAACCTACCTTCACTGACCAAAATAGCTTAGTTTTCTAATTGTTTTAAGAATAAAAAAATGTAGAAGCTTAACCTTCAAATTCTGTTGTTAAATTTATGTCTGACCATAATACCTAATTCCTGATACAATATTTTTTTCTAACAGCAGAGCTTCTCATTTTTTCCTATCTCATCCCCTACAAATTTCTCTATCAAGAAATTTGTGTCTCACAATTATATTAAAAAAATCACTTCTCCCCCTAACATTAACAGATTTACAGATATCCTGTTATTATTGCATTTTGAAATACCCTTGATAAGCATCAATACATTCAAGATGGCATACTTTTCCAAGAACTAGTGATGTTCATTAGCAAATGTAGGAAAAAAGTATCTTTGTACTGCAAAACATACTGTATTAAATATTCATATTGCACTAGCATGCATATACTGATTTTCAAGACTGCAGTCCTAAAGTAATATTCCCAAATCACTTAAACAAGTGAGATTTGTCAAAATATTACTTACTGCCCTTATAGTAGTTGTAGTACTTAATAGACCACTTGTGCACTTAAGATATTACTCTGCATTTACCTGGCAAAAGCTACTAGTAATGTTGATAAATGTTCTGCTATCAAGAATTCCATTATTGTATGATGTATATTTGAAAAGTGTTCTTGTACTATAATATGAAGAAAGTAGGATTTATTTTTGGAAAACACTACTGCTTTAATTTCATACAAATGCAATGACCAAGTACAAAGGGATTCTAAATCAACCGGGTATTATGCTATAAAAAATAATAATTAAGTCCAGAAACATTTTGAAGGGGTATGATACGACTGAAATTACAGTCAAGCTCTTTGGCTTTAAGCACAAAGAAATTAGAATTATGCAAAAAATTCCATGGATAAGACCAGATAAGGAATATAGCATTTCATAGTTTTACAGATTTTTCAAAATGTATAAGTGGTTATTGGGTGATAAACTGTACAATGCAGGAAGCCATTTTTATTCTCAAAACACTGCACTTAAAAGAATCATTCACAGTTCCTTTTCTTGGCCATTATTTTATGAAGACAATCAAGAAAATCAAGAAGGTGGCACAACCAAATTTTATCAAGCATTTAAATGAAAATACCAGTTTATATAAATAGTACATATTAACAAAAATTGCTGTTTATTCAGCATGGTGGCAATGCCCATGTATTGTCATATTTCAGAAATAGGTATTTATAGGCTATTTTTATGCACATATTATCTAGACATTACAAATAGAAATCAAACTCCCAATATTAACATGAACTCTATTCCCAATGTTGCATCATTGATACCTGTCTTATACAGCATACATAATCAATGGTGCGCAAATCAGTATGAATTTTTATACCACATACATCAAACTGTGTGAAAGTCAAATAGCATAAAACTGTATGTTTAAACAAGTCATCTTACCACAAGCAGACATCTATTTTAACGCAATGTCACAAGTGTGACATTGAGGAAAAAGTTTGTTGCTGCTGCTTACATGGCAAGACTTTCTGACTTGAACTGGTTAAACTGAGCTACAGAATACTTATTTTTGCTTAGCTGTTAATAACATGTAATGTGTGAATTTAAACCATTTTTCTTTTTTTTTTTAAGGCACATGATATCCAACATTCTCCTAATTACAATTTTCAGTATTAAAAACTTAAAAAAATCTATTTATACTTTCTGCAGCCTCATAAAATTATTTTCCTTTCTTTCTTTCCAGCATTGAGAAAGCTTGATTGGGTAGAATGGTGTTTACTATAAGATGTGCTAAAGACAAAACTTGTATATTCTTTTTTAACAGCCAACCCAATTAAAACTTATTTTTAAAAAATCCTAAATTCTCTATCTCTACCAAACCACATGTAAGGTTGACTCTTAAATGTAGTTGGTGGCTCATAATCAAATGAATACATCACTGTGCTACCCAAAAGGCAATTATACAAAGTCAGCAGGGTAATTCTTACTACAATTTTGAAGAAAACAACATCAGTTATTTTACATCAAAACATAATTAGGAATTACCAGATAGCTATTGCATATCCAACTTACAAAGTCATGGAAGATTCCCTACATTTCATCTCAGCAGTTTTGGACCCCTGGAATGAAACTTCAACTTTGTAGTTTGAGCAAACCCGTTACGTGTCACTGGTTGCTCACTGAGATAAGTAAATTAATCCTAACATATTCCTATTTATTTCTGCCCTGAGAATATCTTATTAGGACAAAAGAATTGTAGCTGCCTGAATGATCATAAACATCACCCAGGCCTATAAAAGACTGCAGTTCATGTAGAACTTGCAAGACATGTATTAAATAAGTATTCAATTCTATAAAATCATAAAAGGATCATTACTATATTATATTTGATCATCAAAAATATAGAAAATTGGAAACTATCATTTAGGTCATTGAGTTTAACTCCTTCCTCATTGATGGAATCAAAATTCAGGAAATTCCAACCAGAGCTTGCATAGGTGCAAGAACAGGGACCATTTCTCAATAGAATTTGTTGCCCTGTCACTTATTGTTGAGTGTTTTTCCTACTATCCCACCAGAATCTATTATCCTGTTCTTTACGGCTACTACTCCATGTTCTGCACCATGGGATAACAAAGACCTTCTGAGTGTTTCCCCCTCCCACCCCCATATTTGAAGTGCATTGTATCAGCACTTTTCCCAAGAGCAAGCATTTCCAGTCCCTTGCTTCTTCAGTAAGTCAGATGCATCCCTCTTCCCTCCTTTCACACATAAATTAGCTTCTTTTTAAAATGAACTTACACTCTTGCCAAGTAGTTTCTAACATAGGTTGTCACCTGGGGAAGCAATTTGTGGGAGGCACTTCTGGGGCAGGATTAGCCCTCCATTTCCTGCACATAATAACCTGAAAATTCATGCACACACATAGTAAGTATGCTTGGAAAATTCTTATTTCAGCCAATATGAACTGAAACTTTTCTCAAGGAGTAATTTGCAATGGGTGGCTTATATTGGAACAGTAAAGCATTAAGCCCACCTCTCCTCCCACACAACATGACACAGGTGGGCATACCTGGCCCAACTGGGAAAAGCCCTGGTGAATACCATTTTTTTTTCAAGCTGAAGCGTCAAATGAAGACGGCAAATGGATGTATGATGAGGGAGAAATGTTTTGACCAGCATACATTTTTTAGTTGGTAAGGCAAATAAATGTTCAGTCTGACTGTAGTAATACTTGATTTATAAGTCAAGTATTTTTTGCATTCAAGTTAAAATGTTCTCTGCACTTGGCATTCAATTAAAAGCACGTCAAAAAACAAACAAACAATTGTTTGATCCTCTGTTGATGGTGCAATTTACTCATGCCCTGGAGACCTAGTGGATGCAACACCTTCTACATGGGGTTGTCCTTGAACAACCAGAAGCTTCAATTGATCCAAGATGTGGCTACAGCATGAGCAATAACAGGTATACCTCTGCATGCCCATGTAATATCTCTTGTTTTGTGAGCTGTAGTGTTGCTAATTTACTTCCAGGTACAATTCAAGATGCTGGTTGTTACCTATCAAGCCTCAAATGTAGTACTTAAAGATTGCCTATCTCCCATAACATCTGACTGGTTGATTCAATCTGGTAGGGGTAGTGTACTCTGGGCTTCTTTCATTAAACAATGTCATATTTTGGGACCCTGGAAGCCTGCCTATTCTATAGCAGACCTTTGCTCTAGAAGGAGTCCCTCCCCCTTGAGAAAACTCCTACAGTTTTCAGATCTAGATGATCTGATTCTGCTGCTGTTTAGGAGAGCCACGAAAACCTGGCTCTCCACCTAAGACTTTGGCAAAAGAAGAGTGAGACCTCTCATTTCATTGCACTAGCCATCTCTTATTGCTTATATTTTTATGCTTTGTTGATTTAATTGTAATTTCTTTGATTGGTGTGCACTGCCGAGTCAGCAAGTTCAATAAATTATTATTATGGTTGCACATATAATCAACCAGATGTTTAGACTGGATTTGGCCTTTCTATCCACCTATGGAATCCATTCCAAGGACCTGGGAATAAGTAGATGCTATTTGATGGTATTAAAGGAATCACTGCAGGATGCAGGATGAAGTAATTTTTGCAATTGACTAATGGTGATTTTGTTAATGCTGATGATGTTCAAGTGGTGTTCCAGATGCTATGGAATTGCACCGGTCATGCATGACTATTGTGCTATCTTTTGCCACAGACATTCTACTTTTATTCACAGGTCTATGGATTTTGCTATTTTTTTTTCAGTTCTTTCTTTTCTATTGTGCTGTCTCCAGCCACCACAACATCCACTATGCAAACTTTTTTGTCTCTGGGTGAACATTATTGTGTATACAACAATGTGAAATCACAGCTCCCAATTCTTAGGTATCGACTTTTATTCAAGAACCTAGGATATTATAATATACTGGTCCAGAACGTGTGCTGATCCAAGCAATGTGGCCTTTTGTAATCGACAGATGGAAATTTTGTCAATGCACAGATTTCCTAAGTGCTGTCCAAGGTATTTTTGGTACAACACCCTGGGTGTTGATAACCACTGCGACCATCGCGACCAGTTTGAGACAGTTGCCAAGAACTGAATCATAATCAGCTGTTGCGGGGGTGGTGCAATAGCTGGAATTTCAAAGGCTGGTTGTGAGTACCACAGTGCCAAAGTAACTTTGAATGGCTGCTGCATTAGTGGCCGGGAAATGAGGGCTACCTCTACTGTATTTGTGGATTCTCCTTTCACTCAAATGTGTGCCCTGTTGTAAAAATGGGGAAAAGCAGCTGATCTGGAAGGCTAAGGCAACAAATCTGATGAATGTCTCTAGAATTCTACTTAATCCATGTTCCCCAGGAACAATAGTCTATCTTAGTTGGTAAAAATACTCCCTCCCTTCCTTCCTTCCTCCCTTCCTTTCCTCCCTCCCTCCCTCTCCCTCCCTCTTTTTTTTTTCTTTTCCTTTCTTCTGGTGCTGCACACTCTGCATGTGAAAATTAACTCCAATACCATAACCTAAAGCTATGCATTCACAAAACAGTGTTCTTAGCAGTGTTAAAAGGATCTTGCTGCTTTTATCAGAATGATGAAACATGTATCAACTGATCTGTTCCACAAGTTCTGCCCTTCCATTGCCCTGTATGCAAGGTTGCAACTCAAACAGAAAAGGGCAGGACTGATCTGGCAATGCCGCTTTAGCTAGGCTGCCCTCTGACCCCATTGCCTGTGTTTACAGATGCCACCAGGTGTCCTATCCAAGGATGCCAAGAACCAACAAGCCAAAGGTGCAATGGAGGGAAAAGACAAGTTTTGCCCAGAACAAATAACAAGAGGAGCTTCCACAGCTTGTTCACCTGCTCGGATCTGGAAATTTCTTTCTATTGAAGATAGAAATAGGGAGGAGGCATATTTTGCAGGCAGCAGGACTTAATGTACCTAATGTAGGCTCAGAACCTAAGGAAATCAAGAAAAGCTACTGTCTGGAGGTACTGCCTATCAGAGCATCCCAGAACGATTAGAGTTAGGCAGGAATGCATTTCTCAAGAAGGCAATAACAAGCCACTTGTATACTGTGCCAAGAAAACTGCATGAACATGTCCATGAAGTCATTGCTGTCAATCTTTTTATTTTTGCAATTAAAAAAGTCAAGCAGGAATAGCCGAATCCTACAGTGTGCACAATATACTCACAGTAAACTAGAATTCATCACAGAATTCTTTGCTCACAAGCTTATGCAAATATATTCACATATTGGGGGGCGGAAATATACTAAGTAAGTAGCAGAATGACAACCTCTAAAGCATTCAAGGTTTTTAAAAATAAATAAATAAGTCACAGTAGAGCTCATTCTTTCATATGTGAATAGCAGTTTTTTTAGAGTTGTATGTCCAAACAAAGAAGTAGAATAATGTTCAGATAATTACCTGAATTGTGTCAATTTAAATTTAGTTAAGGAATTATACTGAATTTGTCATCTCTTCAAAGAAGATAAGCTTCTAGCAGAAAATGACATAATTATAGTACTTCCAAACTAGACTGCTACTCACCAAGAATAAAAATAAATATAAACATAGCTTTGCAGCATTATTCTTAAAATGCATCATGCATTCTTGAATCAATTTCAAAACTCTAAAATAATAAAAAGATCCCCAAAATAATATATCTAGTAAAACACTTTCTCATGGACAATGAATTCTGCTTTGAAAGAACAGATCTGGCTATCTTGATTCATATTCTTGTCACAAACGTACTCGATTACTACAATACGTTATCTAGGGCATTTCCAAAATACAGCAGTCAAATTCCATTATGGATGAATGGTAACACTGCTGAGTGTATTTAAATTAAAATGCTATACACTAGTCTTAATTTCTGAAATTTTGATACATTGGATATGTTTTATTCAACTCAATTATAGGAGGCAACAAACATGAAAACATCAAGAATTTTCAGAGAGATTAAAAAGGTTCTCCTACAAAATAAACCTCATTATAAAATATTCTACATGTTTCACCTAATATTTCTAGGATTGCAGTAACATAAAAGGATTGCAGTGACATGAAATTCAAACATCTCCCAACAAAAAACTTGTTTAGCAGATCACTTAGTAAAAATCCGCACTCTTCACAATTGACCAGTTATTGTAATTGTATATTATTGTTTGCTAAAAACATAATTATGTCATATCCTTTTTCTATCAGTCTAGGTAGGAAAGCAAACAGTATCCTGCAACCTGACAGCAAAACTGAAACCATGATTCTGATCTTGCTATACTGGAATCCAAAGAAATAGTCCTATTCTTTGAATACCATTTTCTTTTGTGCTTAAAAACTTTTGATTTATCATTGCCAGCTGCTTGGAACTCTGACATCCACCCTTCATCTAACAACATCAGCTATCCAAGCACCCTTGCAAATGATTCAATGGATGGAGTCCTTCATATCCCAGATTTTTCATGATGCTGGCCAAATCCCAGCCACTGGGAAGTGTAATTACAAAGTTATATAAAATAAGGTTTGCCGAAGGTCAGTAAAGTGTTGCATTTCATTTCATTTTAATCCATTCACGATAATTTGTTTGGAACAAACACAGAATCCGTTCCAACTGTTCACTACACTCAACGATTTTCAGGTAGGAAATGTCTTTGTGAGAAGTTCTCAACATTTTCTGGAAATATTAAGTGTGTAACAGATTGGCCTTCCTAAACAATAACAAGAGTGGTGCTTTGCTGGACCTATTTTTACCCCTTGCCATTTCTAATTGTAGCTAAACCTAATACACAAATGAACCAAAATATGTTGATTTAGTATAAATAAACATTTTTCAAATGTTTATACTAAATGCATCCCACTCTACTCAAAACTTTATAATTTGGGGAATTTACAATTTCTTCCCAAATTAAGTCAATGACTGACGAAAATTTAGTATGAATATATTCAATAACGTTAACACTTTTGTGAGCTAGGAAGAAAGATTCATGTTCATAACAGCCTTTCAGACATCTAACAGCTATTCTTTCTTTAAGAAGAAATTCACATGAGTGAATTGTTTTCCTGAACAGAAGATTTACATCCTTAACTAAGAAGTTAATCCCTGCATATCATCCAGCATGTTCCCAGTTCTACATGGTTTTTAAGGTTAAGCCTCCTTAAAATCAAGCTCAACTACTACTTGTGACTTCATAGATCTGAAGTTTTCTTGGCAGCAATACAGAAGTAATTTGTCACTGTCTTCTGGGAAGTTTTTTTTTTTTCATCTTCTCAGCAGAGCTTATAGAGAGTAGTACCTATAGTATCTTCTGAAAATCTCCTGCTGAAGTATTAGCCAGGACTGACTTGGCTTATACCAAACAAGGTTAGCCAACTGCTGGCATTTATCTGCTCCATTCAATAAACATCTTATAGATGTGTCATTTCCTGCAGCATTACCTTTAAAAAGCTATCTCACAATCCACAATGGGGAGGCCGGGAGGAGAGAATCCCTTATGGGGGGGGGGGAATGGGGGAGAGAAACCTGAAAGGGATAGGACACAAGGCTGAGTTTTTAATAGCCTGAACAAAAACAACATTTTACTGCTATACAAGTAGCTTTTCTAATTTAAAAAGAACCAATGTTTGGTTGATTTGTAAATAGGATTATTAATAAGAAAAAAAGAATCCATTTCAGAATGATCGTAAGAATTAAATCGGTCACCACAAAGAGAACAGCTGATCTGTGGGGCTTACAAAAGATCTCTGATTATTTTCTTTCATCATGACTGGGATTCTGTTTAAGTAATATACAAAGAGAATCTTATGCAGAAACTCACGGTCACCATACATAAGAGACCACTGGAAGCAAAACAAGTTTGATGGGGTTCTTTTAAGTCCTGCAGATATGAAGACAGGAACGAACCTTTCTTTGCTCAGTTCAGTATTCTAAAGACCAGCACTGATGTTGACTTTCTATCTGCTGGATCCAGACCTCTAGCAAGCAGGAAGCAGCGGGATGTGGATTTGCTTTTTTCTTTACAGATGGAGAAGGATGTCCTATCCAATCTCCCATGCAATTAATAAAATGGCCTTTAATTTATGAACACAAAAGTTTTGATCAGCCAAAACCATTACATAATGCAAGACTACATTTCAAGAATTATCACATGCCCCAAAGTACTGAATATTACTTTTCAATCATGAAATCATGACTAGTATGTACACCATAGCAAATATGCTATTTCAGCCACTGCAGAAGAAATGTGTGATTAAATATATTGTGGCAGAAGTATTCCTGCAAAAAGGAAGTTTGAAAAACTGACTAATTGGAGGACAACACAAAATATGGTAATATGTCCTGAGAAGCTTCCTTTTTTATGTAAACAGGCCTTTTTGGAGACAGGAAAAAGATTAAATATCAATCAGTGTTTCTTAAATCTCAAGAAAAATCTAGTCTAAGTTTTGTAGAAATATTTTAGTTCAAGATGTTGTAGGGTATCTTTTTTTAAAGGAAGAGTAAAATCCATCTAATTACACACATACTTCAATGTGGAACATAATGCATTTTCTTTAATGTATTGTAGTAGGCAAACTGTGCTATTATCACTTGCAAGAATTAAAAAATGGATCTCAAATTATTTGAAAATTCTGCTTTGAAGTACTGGCAGTTAAAGGATGTAGCCAGAATTAAAAACTCAACTTATTATAGGTTTTTTATCACCGAGAATGGAAGAATTGGAAATAGAGAAGAGATTCCCCAGATCTGTGGAATTATATCGGACTATTCAGGTTTTGAGCTTCCTTAAATCTTCCCTATCTCCAAAAGTCCAATTTGTTACCCCAAGTGAATATTGTTAAAGAACCACTAAAAGTCTCTACTTACTTAAACTCTGCTTTCAGTAACTTGAACCTGGCCAAATAAATCTAAATCTAATGGCTAATGTACCTGACTCATCTCCAAGATTGTTTATTTAGGGGGTGTTCAAGATGATGATGATAATGACAATGATTTATCTTTTTATATGCCACCTTTCATTCAGAAGGTGACAGCAGCATATATAGCACTTCCATTTAACCCACAACTCTGTAGCTAGGTGGGGCTGAGAGAGACAGAGTGGCCCAAATTTATCCAATGAGGTTTTATCTCAGGATAGACTAGAATCAGGGTGTCCACCCAACTAATTCAACATTTTAACCACTACACCAAACTAGCAATGAGAACTGAAGAGAACAATGATCTATCTTGAAATAAATACCACTTACTAATTTAATATTTAATACAATTATTATACATGAAGTAGGGAATGGGTAATCTGTTACCTCCACGATATCCGAGTTAGTTCTGCTCTCATGGGGTTCGTTGTATTCTGTGTATTTGAGAAGAACTTTGTCCATATCAGTGCTGGCGTATTGAAACAGCTTGTTAGAACTGTTGAAAATTATGAGTGCTATTTCACAGTCACAAAGCACGCTTAGTTCATAGGCTTTCTTCATTAACCCGAACTTTCTTTTCGTGAAAGTCACCTAAACACAAAAGGGGGGAAGAAATATTTCAACTGGATGTATTTAATGGCAAAGGTCTGAATAAGTTTCTAGAACAGCCGGGCCCACCAGACTTTTCAGGTTACTTTTTTCATGTTAACAGAGCATCTTTACAGGATATCACAAATTGCAGTTTGGAATCTATGTTTCAAAACTGTACAATTCTTGTATTATATAGTCTTAATATTCCACAAAAATATGAACAAACTGTCTTTTAGCATATGTGAATGTATGTGTGTGTACAGGTGTGCTTATATGTATATATATTCTTTTTTGAGAGTAGGCATCAGAATTTCTTTTTTTAATGGTGTTCACAGAAGAAAGTGAAAATCAAGATTATCTTATCATTGCCGAGATAGTTTATTCCATATATCTATTATTTTTATCAACAAACTGATTAAAAACAGAAATAAGTGAATACACATAGACACAAAGTCAACTATGAACTTAGGATGTTCTTCCCAAAATAGACCATTAGGCAAAATATTATGATTTATTATTATTATTATTATTATTATTATTATTATTATTATTATTATTGTTGTTGTTGTTGTTGTTGTTGTTGTTGTTGTTGTTATTATTATTATTCAAAAAATAACATCCTTCAGAAGTTGTGGGTGCTCCATCACTGGAGATTTTTAAGAAGAAATTGGATAACCACTTGTTCTCACCATCATCCAATGTTAATTTGTGCTGTCCCCTGGAAGAAATACATAATTTGAAAGCATATTCTCTAAACAGGAAGGATCTACTTGACCTCTACAAATATTTTTCATTCCTCTGGTATTTTCTGCTGTGTTTCCCATGCCAAGTAGCTTTGTTTTTTGGGGGGGAAATAACATATAATCAGATAAACATATTATACAATTTACTACTAATAAAAAAACACTGAAAACATATATATGCATGAACAGCACAGAAAGAACATAATGTTACATAAAAGCTAGGAAAAAAGCCTCTGACTTTCTGTGTAGCAACGTTTCAGCAGAATCTCATCTGCCATCATCAGGCTTCTGTATACATCCATACAGAAGCCTGATGATGGCAGATGAGATTCTGCTGAAACGTTGCTACAACTTTAACAGCACTACAATGACGTGGGATAATACCNTTGCTACAACTTTAACAGCACTACAATGACGTGGGATAATACCCGAAGGAAGCTAAACAGCACATATATATATATAGACTAGACCTTCAAAATCACTGGGAATATCATACTTGGCTTAAAGCAATGACTTCAACAGATTTTAGGTTTCCATAAGTAAAATTGCATAATTGGTTGTGCAACTCCAAGGCAGTGTATTTGAGAAGAAAAACCACAACATTTCCTTCTTACTTGTTGTCATGTTTGATTTTAAAAAAACAGGAACAATATGGCTCAGTACTTTAAAGCAAAGAAACTGCTCCATCTCTTTTTGGAAGGATGCCCATTATCTAACAGTGACAGATTGCTTTTATGAACAGTACAGCTACAGAGAAACAGTTCATGTAGTGACCATTCAAACTTATAACAGCACTGAAAAATGTGGTTTATGACCGTTTTTCATACTGACAACCACTGCCGCATGTTAATGATCATAGGATTAAAATTCGGATGCTTGGCAATGGGTTCATATTTATATATTCACATTATCTTGATATTATTATGACGGTTGCCATGTCTTGGTCATTTGATCCCCTTTTGTGATCTTCTAACCAGCAAAGTCATTGGGGAAGCCAAATTCATTTAATAAATGGGTTACTAACTTAACATCTGCAGTGATTCACTTAACAACTGTGGCAATAAAAGTTGAAGAGTGATGCAATAGTCACTTAACAAGTGTCTCACTTAGCAACAGAAATTTGAGGCTCAATTGTGATTGTAAGTCAAGGATCACCTGTAATAATTATTAGATGCTACTCTAATGTAAAAGCAGGTACGTGGGACTGCTCCAGGGACAGATAAAGCTTGGCAGTTCCCGTAGGACTACAGAACGTTTAATGCAAGAATATGAGTTTCAGAATGATAAAGCAGTTTTTCATGTAAAGCCATCCATTTGCTCATTCTTACTTCCTTCTGGGATACTGGCCAAACATGTGTAATAAGTGGGATCAAGAGTCAAATAAAGCACACAGATATACACATAATCTGGCAGTTGTCCCAAAAGTGAGTTCACACAGCTCTGTCAGGAAAACATTCCTAGAAGAGATTATTTTGCTGCAAATTGCACCAGATAGGAAGTCTCGTCAACCAAATACTTTAACGAGTAAAAACAATTTAAGGACACAGTTAAAGCATCTGTCCTGTTGGTGAATTCATCTATATAATTTAAGATAATAGAAATGAACTCCAAAATGGATGAATAGATGGATAGATAAAGTATGCGCCAGACAGAATTCCTGCCAGCAAGCCTGCAGGACTGTTTAGTATCTTATTCAAGTTGCCAGTTATGGGTTTTCCTTTGAGTCATCAGTCAAAATCCCATCTCCAACTACCTGACGTTTAAACTAAAAAGGTGGCAGCCATTTCAGCACAACTGTGCATAGGCTGCGTGTTTGTTCCCAATCTACCATCTTTCTTACCTTCCTCAAGTTACTTTTTACCTACAAAAGAAAAGATACTGGGATCTTTGTAATTTCTCAATGTAAGTAGAAAAGGGCTAGGATGAGAAATTAGCCTTTGCAAAACTGAACAAGTCACCAAGCAAAAGGATTCTAAGCATCTGAAAATTGCTGCTTTTCAGGGACATTTAATTGGTTGTGCATCTCCCACATAAATCAAAGTTTTTTAACATACTCCAGTTATAGTTAAGAGGTTTACATGTTCACAGTGGATCTGTTCCAATAGCCATTTTCTTGCTTGCTTCTCAGAAACATTAAAAAAATGTCACCAGAGTTTTAATGTCCAAATATTGTTCAGAGATGTAGAATTATATTTTTATAGTGTACAGACCTTCCTCCAAATAGCTCAGGTGATGGTACACAGAAACTCTGCTTCTAGTTTACTTTCCCGAAAGCCGCACTGAAGCAACTGTATCATGTCATAATTGATCTGATTATTTAATTAACTGTAACCAGATACAGAAGTAACTCCTTGAAATGTTACATAATGACAAGAAAGTAAATTTCTCAGATTGAAACTGTTGTTCCTTTGTGTTTTATCAGATTGAAACTTTTTTAACAGATTGAAAACTCCCCAGGACTTTGTTTATGCTTCACTTTTTTTTTAACCAAACATATTAAAAATATAGTTTTCCACAGTCACTTATATCTGATCCAGTTAAAAATGGAACTAAAAAACACTTACTTAGAAATGACATTAAAATAAACTGGTCTATGAGAAACACATGCAAATACCTAGAGACAATTTTGTTTTGGAGCTTTAGAGGTAAAAGATAGAAACAATGATAAAATATGATTACTGGCAATCTTTTAGTAATTGTAAGATAAAATAAGACTCATTGTTCTAGGAACAGGGTTAGGATTAGGAGACAAAGAGCACAGGAAAGGGGTAACACCAATAAATTGGGATAATTTGCAAGGATGGTCAAGAAGTAGCTTTCTTGAAAACAGTAAGTCAAAGCATTCTGTTTATGCTGTCCAGCGATTAATTTAATTCTAAGACAGGTCCCTGCACATCACATTGGACTAATCTGTAAATTTAGATCACCAAACTTTCCAACATAATTGTAAGCATGGTCAGTGCAAACTCTGTTGCAATAAAAACACATGAAATCTACACAGTAGGAAAAAAAAAACCAAAGGTTTAAAAACAGATTACAACACCTTTAGAAATGTTACAATACCTGTTTTCAAATATTATGAGACTAATAAAAAAAATTTGGTCCACTACATAAACTGATAGTGATCTTTAATTCTCACTTTCAGAAAAGTGATCGCTCAATTTTCAATTCCTGGAAATTCCCACTGGATCTAAAGTCTATCTCTAGAGAACTGAAATGCCACGTGTATTAAAGATAATTAAAAGACTTTATTAGGAGGTCTACAAGCCAAAGTAAACATTAAATTAATCACTATTAATGGGGCAATGCATCTTTCTCTCAATACTTCTCGATATATAGTGGAGGTGCGGAAACTGTAAATGCTTTTATTCAATTCAGGGACTGTGAATTGCACAAGTCTTTGAAGGAATACTATTCAGTGCCTAGATAGATTTATGTATGAAGAGTGAAAGATGAAATCTTAATAAAGAGAAGTATATGATCTGAAAAATCTGAAATTTGTTGGTTTGATACTTAGCTTTGGAAACATTTCAGTTGAAATACTCATCTTATTTAAAAGGCAAATAGCCAGCATAAAGACAATAGGTTAATATAGAATTAATAAAGTGGGTTAATATTATGCATAAATAATATACACATCACAGAAATTCATGAAACAGACTAGAAACCTTTTAAAAATATCTGGGCAAGAACAACACAACAGGGTTCCTATCACAGTATAAATTCAATTATACTGTCTGCAATGAAAGAGAAATGAAAGTGAGATTGTTGCATAGTTCATCATACCTTTCTACCCAATCAAATATTTTTTCCAAAAAGGACCAGAAATATTATTGGATATACATTTGGAATAGAAATGGAAGATTTCAAATGTTAGAAGACAAGTACTACAAATGAAAAATCAACTAACTAATCTCTTTTATAGTTCCATTCCACAGAAAGTGCTGTCTGTCACACACAACCCCTAATTTCCCAACAGGCAACTGTGTCCAGGAAGATTGAGGATAGATACAATTACTAGTTCTTCCTTTCCTATAGCTTTACTAAGCCTAGTATCCTTAGCTGCCTTTACTTGTTAGAACTATTAGCCAGAACAATAGTTCTAAAGGATACACAGAAACAAATTACTTAGTTGGCTGCTGCCACATGATTTTAACACTTTATTTTTTGCTACTTTCTTTTTTTTCCTATAGAACACAATATTCTGCAACACCCACCCACATCTGCTCTGTCAACAAAGGAGTATGTGGAAGGAACCAGATACTATTAAATCAAGTTTCTATCATTTTAATGGTACAATTATTAATTTTAAGATAGTATGAACCTGCTCTTTAGCCAAATGGTCTCTAGATAAACCAATGAAAAATAATGTAGTCATTGAACACAAGCTTACAATTTAATAATAATAATGCAATAATTGTGCAAGAAGATTGCACAAACTGATTATAAACCAGGACACAACACAGTTGCCAAAATGATTCACTGGAACATCTGTAAAAAAGAAATCAATAATTAACTTACTGAAAAAGTAGTCAAAACGAGCAGATTAAGATCATGTGGGATTTTCAAGTACAAAATCTTAGCTCATAGCACAAGAGATTTAATTGTGGTTGAAAAGTAGTAAGTATGGATAATTAATATGGTAATGGGCAGGGAAGAGTAGAACAGAAGATACTGTAAAGAATTAGACAAGATCATAAGTATTCATGGTATGAAATTCAGAATTGAAAGATTATGGCATAAATTGGCTGTGATGTCAGGAAGATCAGAAAAACAAGGACAATGAATCATGCCCTTTTATCCAGATTCTACTATGAATATAGGTGGATATGGAATGTTGAAAGTACACCAAACCTTTAGGGGGAAAAAAAGTATTGGAAGAGTATCTGAAGAAAAGTGGGAAAAAATGGACTAAAGCTAGCACACTATGAAAGTTTACTGAATGCCAGAGAGATCAAACTGGTCTACGAGAAAGTCCAAAAGAAGAATAGAGACATGGAAAGGCATATTACATGGCCAGTCCATTAAAAAAAGAAGAAGGAAAAGCAAATCACAAGACCTGGCAATGGATACAATAGATAAAAGTAGGAAAGTTAAAGAAAGAGACAGAAGAGCTAATTCTGGCTGTTTTAACAACAAACACACAGAAAGTCAGAATCGAGAAGATTACAACAGATAATGAATGCCACCTCTGCAAAGAAACAATGGACCATCTAGTTAGCTGCTGCAGGATCACACAGACTGATTACAAACCAAGGCATGATATAGTGGCAACAATAGTATGCTGATCTGCAAGAAATACCATTTGCCTGCAAGCAAGAAGTGTTGGGATCACAAAATAGACAAAGTAACAGAAAATGAAGTAACTGGGGCTTTTTTCCTTTCCAAAGAATATCAGAATTCAAAGAGACTAACACTGCAGGCTTAATAACTGTTGATAAGACAGATAAAAAGTCTGGGTAATAGAAACTGTAACACCTGAAGACAGCAGAAGAGAAGAGAAAGAACTAGAGAAAAATAGCAAAATCAAAAACCTGCCAATCAAAAAAGAACAACTGAGGCAAAAGAAAGCAAACATAGTAACAATAGAAAAACAGACTTCAGTGCCATCTGGAACATCACCATTGGCATTGACAACCTCACCATGAGTCATTTGTAAAAGGCAGCTTTACTTGAAACAGCTTAAATCCTGTGTCAATACATTTAACAACATCAAACAATAACTCCATGTCCCAGGTCCTTGGGAAGGACCCAGTAAGTGGCTAAAATTGCCAAATGGTAAAGGATGAGCATGGCTACACCATTTATTGGCACCATTTTGCATAAGGCAGTAGGTAGCTGCCTCTCCTAGATTATAATTGCATTTTGCCTTTCTTGTAAAAGGGAAGTGAATGACATAATTGGCCATCACAGTAATAGAATGGGATGCTGCAAACCTTCCCAAACAAAGCAAAAAGAGACTGTGTGTCCAAGCTATGATTATCAAAGAGCTTTAAATAGACAAAGAGATGTAGGTTAAAGAAAGAGCTACAACTTCTAACACTGCTCAGAGAAATCTATGATTGAATGCCTGTTTCAAGTAATTAACAAACTTTTATATATAAATCTGTGTTATTGAGTAAAAGTCTGTCACATGTAGCTCTTCTAAGCACATTCCATTCCAATGCATTGGAAATATCATTATAAATCCACTGAGTATTCTATATCATACAGGGAAAAAGAAGTCTTAAATCCGAATACATTATAGATAAGTTAACACAGGGCTTCTCAAACTTTTGCAATACTTTGAACCTAAAAAAAATGATGAATGAGTTTGTGCAATCCTCACAAATAAAGCTGATAGTAACATTAGGCTTAGGATAATAAGAAATAAATACGAGGGCTATCCACAAAATAGATTACGTTTTCGTCTGTAGCAAGAAGGGGTGGAGCTAGCACGGCCATCTTTGGTTTGTGCATCCGCCGCTTAGTCTGCATCTAGTTGTGCTAGTGGGAGATTCGTATCGTTGACCGTTATTTCACAGCAAACATTTGAAATGTGTGCTGCAATTGAAAATCCCGCAGGTTTTGTTGGCAAAAAACCATAAACCGACTGAAATTTTCGGCAACTGTGTTGAAGTGTACGGGGACAACATCATCCTGAAGGTGGAGTCGCGCCAATGGTGTATTAGTTTAAAAATGGACGAAACTAACGTTCATGATGAACAGCGAAATGGACGTCCGAGCTTGTGACTGATGAACTGGTCGCAAAAGTCGATGACAAGATTCATGAAAACGCTGTTTCACAGTAACGGAACTTTCACTTAGTTTTCCACAAATTTCACGCAGTTTGTTGCATGAAATTGTTCACACAAAAAGCTAGGCTACCACAATTTTTTTGCAAGATGGGTGCCAAAATTTTGACAGAAAACCACAAGAATCAGCGTATGGCCACATCATTGCACATTTCTGTACTCTTACGAACAAAGATGGAGATTCATTTCTTGATCGAATCGTAAACTGGAGACGAGACTTGGGTCAACATGTGAACAGTGGAGACCAAATTGCAGTCTATGGAGTGGGGCACACACAAATCCCCCCACAAAACACGAAAATATGTTTGCAAACATTCTCTGCAAGGAAGATTATGGGACTGTTTTTGGGATAGCGAAGGTGTGCTTCTATTGATTTCTGGAACATGGTGCAAGAATAACTCTGTGAGGTATTGTGTGCCGACCGAACTTGCACAAGCGACTCCCGATTGTTTCCGAGGATGAAGACCTGGCTTGGACACACAGTGCTTTGACGACGACACGGAACTGCAGGGCGGACGTGGACTGGATGCTCAAATCCCAGGCGGCTGAATTTTATGACAATGGAATTACAAAGCTTGTTCACTGCTATGATAAGTGCCTCAATTTGTTCGGTGAATTTGTTGAAAAGTAGCATTTAAGTATAACTTTCAAGTGTATATAATAAAAAAAATTTCCTACACTTTTTTTTTTCTATCATAAAACGTAATCTATTTTGTGGATAGACCTCGTATATCACCAAATAAAAATACTTTCATCATACTTTCTTTTGTAGCTCCTGTCCATGATGGCTATCAGGGTGATGTTGTAGAGGCAAAGCTTGGAAAAGTAGTCCTTCCCAAAACATTTACAAAAGTGAATGCCAGCTAAGTATATTACCAAAGAAGTATCGTTTCTCACCTGTCTGTTCCGCTCGTCCATTATTCTTGTAATTTGTATTTTCTTCCTCCCCATTTTGTCCTGTTTCTCTCTTTATATTCCAGAACCACGGAAATAAAAGGATCCACAACCTTGTATCCTAGCACATGGTAGGCATTTCTCTTCCACAACTAAAGCCCAAACATAGAACCATGCACAGTATTGATTTAGAAATCTAGAATTAAGAAAAGAAGAAAAACAGTTTAAAACACGTATTTCATATCAGTAATGTTTCTACATTAGTGCTGTGCATCTTTCCTCAACAATCAGGTGAACCTGGAATAGGACTTGCCTGTTTTAATGAGTTGCATTCTCATTTATGTATGTTGAAAAGCTCTATTACCAAATTAAGTGCAAAGTATTAGACAAGTTATTATATTGCCTTGTGAATTCAGTCCTCTAATGGTTAAATATTAAAGCACTCACATCACATAGGTGTAATTCAGCCACAAAAGCCATATCGATATTGCAGTAATCTTTCAATGCTTTATGTAAAAAAAAAATATCAACAGCTCCTTTTTAAATATATAATAAAGTATATTGTAAGACAAAATGTATTAATTATTTATTGTGAGATATTTATATATTTTAAAGAGAAATTTATTTAACTTCTATACTTTACATTAAATCAAAATATATAGCCTTTCTGTTTTACTGTCAACAGGATAAAATTCCTTCCAATATTAGAAAGAAGTGTCATTCCAATAACTTCCCACAAAAGAAGTCAAATTGAAGACCAAAATTTCTGGGCCTTGTTCCATTTTCAGCATTTTTCTGTACCTTCTTCTCTTACAATGGTGTAGGCTCACATATAAGATACTATTCAAGAACTAACAACTTTTGAATGCTGTTTAAAAATAAATCCATTTGAGACTTTTTATGCAGCACTTCCTTTTCCCAAAAGGCTATTTCACAGGAACATAAGGATTGACAAATAGCTGAGAAATTCAAGGTTATATTCATTACTGTAAAACTTGTAAGTTTTCACACATCACTAACAAGCCAATTACCAATCGGAACATTTCTTTTCTGCTTCAACATTTTTCCAACTGTAACACGACATCATTGGCCACAGAAATGGAACTAAAGGCTTGTAAATTTATTAAAAGATGACCTATACCTTAAAAAAAGACCTGTGCTAGTGATTTTTAAGGTTTTTACACCAAGGATTGCAATACATCATGATGAAGCAGCAAACATGAACAACTTTCAAATTAGCCATTCATAATGAAAAAAATGTTTTAATAGACAAGTGGGCATATTATGCAGCAGAATCAGGACATTGTTATCTAGCAAACTATGGTAGTGCTTAAGAAAGCATAAAATAGAGAAAATGGGAAATAGAACTCATTCATGGCAAGAATAAGAGAACCAGTAGTCCTTTAATTATTACAGAGCTTCATCTTCCAGGGATCTTTCACTATGGGCTATGAGGGTAAAAGTGACAGGAGTTAACTTCAACAGCAGTTCAAGAATCTAGGGTTTTCCATTCCTTTAAAAACTGTAGTATCAAGGTGCACAGCACAGTACACAGTAGATGTAACAACTATGGAGAAAAATAAGCAAACACTGGATCACAATTTATGGAACAAATTGGCCATTATCTTCAAAAGCATGGATCAGAATAAGAACCGAGAGCGTATCACTAATTTGAACACATCCTTCCTTCCTATTGGCTGCAACACTATCTGGTCCTACAGAAAGTAATTTGCAAACAGTTCATAAAGAATGAGGAAAACTTTCACAGGATGACTTGTTCTTTTGAAGTCAGCCTGGAAATGCCTCTTTCACAATTCTCCTGATTGGATTAATCTCAATCCTCAATGCAGAATCAGACAAAGGGATTGCCTAAAAGATATTGATATTCAAAGTAGGCAAGGTATTCGGGGGTGGGGGGGGACAACAAAAGTTCTCATTCAGATTTCAGATTCTTTCAGATTCTTTGGAGATTCATGACCTTTAGTAGACTCCAAAGTATTTGGCAAGGTTTACGATTAAGTCAGATTATATTATTATTATAATCTTATACAATTATGTTTTGACCATCCATGGCAATCTGAAAAACTTATTTGTGTCCCTGTGTTCATGATCCAAGAGCCTTGGTGGCGCAGTGGTTACAGTGCAGTACTGCAAGTTACTTCTGCTGCAGCCAGCTGCCTGCCATTTGGCAGTTCGAATCTCACCAGGCTCAATGTTGACTCAGCCTTCCATCCTTCCGAGGTGGGTAAAATGAGGACCCAAACTGTTGGAGGCAATAGGCTGACTCTGCTTAGAGAGAGGGCTGTAAAACACTATAAAGCAGTATATAAGTCTAAGTGCTATTGCTATCTTTATTGCTATCCAATTAACATTTCTTATATTTGCTAAAAGTTAACTACAGCAATGGGTTTTTATTTTTCTTCTTTCAGGAAGTTGGAGGCCTACTGAAATGTGAGTGGGTGTGTATTTCCAAGTAATTAAGAAAGCACACCAGGAGTAAAAAAGTGAAGACTGCAGCTTTTCTCTCAATGTTTCTAAAGCATGGCATGCCCTGGTATGATTCACTGGGAATTTATTCTGCAATTGGATTAAAACTATGTTTTAAAGCAGGGACTAGTCAACTTTACTTCCCGAGAATACACACAGTTTATCAACATGTTTCCAATTTGCAAACATGCATGGAAACAATTCCACAACATCGACTTGATAATGGCAGAACTTCCAAACAATCGCTCTAAAAATGCAACTCACAAGTTTCACTGGTATAGTTTGAAGACAAAAAAATATGAGTTGTATTTCTTCCAAGACAGTTTGATTTCTTGCTAAATAGCTACTGTACTCTGCCAAAAATATTTCAGAGTTTCAATGCTGATTGCTAAGTTCTGAAGGACTGGGAACACCACCAACTCTTGAAAAGGAGTAACTGCACATATTACATAGAATAGACATCTGACTACACATGGATCTTGCAGTAACTGCTGTCCTCTGGCAAAAGCCATTTTGGGATATTTTACAAGCAGTTTTAATCCACAGTTGATACCACAGAATAAAGACTGAATGCTTCTGCTCTGACTGATGAAATGTCTGAAAACATAAAAAACTTTGTTATTTGTTTCTTAAACAGCAAGAAGGCTTTGTACCTGGTTAGTATATGGATAGACCTATCATTCTTTCCTTCAAGGATGTTTCTTTGATTTCCCACTGTAACCCGAAATCCTGCAGTATCCTGGTGGCCATCCATTCCAGTGCTAACCACCTTGTTCACCTTTTCAAGGACAACTCAGTTCAGAGAGCTACTCCTGTCTGCAGCGTAAATATTTATTCAATCAAAATCAGCAGCTAAGGTTTCCTGTAAAGGCCTCACTGGTATCAAGCAGAAATATGCAGTAGAACACAGAATAAGAGAGTTCGATGGGATCTTGGAGGTCTTCTAGTCCAACCCCCTGCTCGAGCAGAAGACCCCACACCACTTCAGACAAACAGTTGTCCAGTCTCTTTTTGAAAGCCTCCAGTAATGGAGCAACCATGCAGCACTTCATAAATTGTTTAGAACGGTTACTTTAGTCCATACAGGAGTGCAAACATAGCAACTCTTTCAAGTGACTGTCATTTCTTAGCATCACTTAATTACTACCTAAGCTCTGAAAATGATGATGCTGTTTTAAGGCTCAATACATAGGTCATGTATTCTAATATATAAGAATATGTATAACCTTAAATATTTAAAGAAAACACATATTAGTTATTTTTAAAGAACCTTCAATACCCAAGCATGGAATATCAAATAAGACAAAAGACGGTTCTTACATGAATCTTACATTTCCTTTTATTCTGAAACTCCCATTATTCTAAAAGCAGAGAGGAGAACTATGCATTTTCAACATATCCTACATAATTTGACACAGCTATGACATCGCTCTTTTGAATTTATTTTTCAAAAGCCCTAAATGCTATGAACTTTTACCATAATCTTTTTGGGGGAGGTTACCATTTTTTTCAATTCAGCAATATCCTCCTTGAGATAAAATAATAAGAAATGTTATAGAAGTGCCAATAAATATGTTCAAGAAAAAGCATTTCCAGGGGAAATTGCCTTGAATTCTATACCTTGCCACCTAAGTTTTGCTTCCTGAATCACACAGTGATCCATCTTTCTAAGTTAGTGAGTTCATAGCTTCTGCTGTAACTCCTTACACATCTATATTTTCCTGACAGTGGAACAGCTTATCTTCAGAAATTATTGGTGCTCCATCCCTGGAGGTTTTTAAGAAAAGATTCGACAGCCATTTGTCTGGAATGGTGTAGAACAAGGGTCTTCAAACTTAGTAAGTTTAAGACTTGTGGACTTCTAGAATTCCTGAGCTAACATGACTGGAGGAGGAATTCTGGGAGCTGAAGTCCACAAGTCTTAAAGCTGTCAAGTTTGAAGATCCCTGGTATAGGGTTTTTCTGCTTGAGCAGGAGGTTTTGCTAAAAGACTTCCAAGGTCCAATTCTGTTCTTCTGTTTATTTGCTTAATGCTAGCTTATCTAGTTTTACAAAGAGAATTCTTCATGGAACTTAGAATACAATAAATGAAGTTACTGACTTATGGTACATAACATATAATAGCTACTAAACTTACATATTTTTAGAAGAGCAGACAAGAAGATTATCACAAAGAATTACCTATAATAATTATGGTATGCCAGCAGCAAAAGCAGATATGCATTATATATATGCACTAGAAGCAATAGCAATAGCTGAAAGTTGGCTACCGTGAAAATCCAAATTAGGATTCCAACGCAGCTCTTCATATGAACAACCAGCCAGGCCCTGATAAAATGTTTTATGTACTGTAAGAAGCAGGAGATAAGTCACTGTGTTATTTAAATTCCACAAAGCTATTATTTTCCCTATTAAGGAAACTAAAATATTTGGAGGGGGGGTCTCTTTCAGTAGCTCATCTGAAGTTTCCATGAAAGCTAACATGTGGAAAAGGCGATTAATCTCACTTTCTCCAAAGGCACAGCCACAACTTAAATGCTCCTACCAAAAATTCCTTTTAAGTCTAAAAATAGGAGATGCATCTCCTGCCTTCTAATCTTATCTAAATGATTAGGCACAGGGCAGGGAAAGAGGTATAAAACAGACAGTCAGGTTTAGAATACTACAGCGAAGAGTTGTCAAATTTTCAAGAACGCAGTTTCAGGGTGTGCAGTTTTTAGTTTTACATACATACTATATAATATTACAGTTTGTACATTTATTTATTTGTGCTTTCTAGTCAGTATTGCCTCCTGGTGATTGCCTGGACAAGTTTCCCTGGCAAGATTTCACAAGTTATTTGCCACTGTGTTTTACCTAAGGCTGGTATGTGCCCCAAGTACAAAATTATTAGAATTTATACTATCTTCTGATCACTGAGATAACATTGTATTAACATGTATGCAACAGCAGTGGGTCTTTGAAAAGTGCCTACACACCTAAACCAAAAAAAAATAAAAATGAAAGTCTACAAGAAATCAACATGAGGGAGTGAAAATGAAGAGTCAATAGTTACCTTCCTCAAATGTATCACCCTTGGAAAAAATGCACCCCAAGTGATCCCATTTTTAGGTGGGCAAGTTCACTTACAATCTCATGCAGCTCTGTGTATCGAGTAGATTGAGCCGATAGGATCATACTCGCAACCAAGATTTTCAGGTATGCTATTCTGTGTCCCACATTATTTTATTGCAAAAAGGCATTCCCTCTGAAATGCCCTGTATCTTTCACCTCTTCTATTTAATTTTGAAATGCTAATCTAAGTTTATGTATTGATGGATGCCTCCAAGGCAGTGTGCATTGTATCCCCAAATTCTTTAAGCAGCAATATTTCTGACCAAATATTATAGCTTGTCAGAACACCTAGGAAAAATAATTTATCTTTACAATTCAACTGTTAGTCTGTGTACTTTGTTAACAGGTCATAATGAGCTTTAGGAAAAAGACCTTGTAATGCATGATACACTTAAGTACACATATTTTATCTCTCTACCATTGTAACCCTTGCTCCACCATGTTTTAAGGCAGGGGTCTCCAACCTTGGCAACCTTAAAATTTGTGGACTTCAACTCCCAGCATTCCTTAAAATATTGCTGAATAAGGAATTCTGGGAATTGAAGTCCACAAGTCTTAAATCTCTCTCTCTCTCATACACACACACACACAATCATCAGGCTTCTGTATTGAGTTCGTATGTGAACTCATATGTGAATATTAAGTATACGAACTCAATACAGAAGCCTGATGATGGCAGATGAGATTCTGCTGAAACGTTGCTACAACTTTAAAAGCACTACAATGACGTGGGATAATACCCAAAGGAAGCTGANAGAGAGAGAGAGAGAGAGAGAGAGAGAGAGAGAGAGAGAGAGAGAGAGAGAGAGAAAGAAAATATTATATATTCCAGTCATTGTTGACTCCTTATGACTGCTTGACCTAGTTCCTAAAGTTACCTTGGCACAGTTTTGCATGTCATTGCGTCCTTCCTAGGGCTGACAGAGAATGACTGGCCCAAGATCACCCATCTGGCTTCATGTCCAAGGCAGAACAAGACTCAAGACATTTGACGCCTTGACTGCTACATGCACTAGCTCAATAAAATGTAACTTTACAGGCTCTAATTATATGGGCAATAAATAGTTTGCTTTAATTATGATGGATTTTTGACAGTGCTGTCAAAATGTAGGCGTCCTAAAAAAAATTGTCAAAATTACCTCTGCAGATTCTCAGTGGAAAAATTACACTGGGGAAAAAAATGGAAAAAGTCTATTCCAGTTAAAACATAATGCTTTCCGCTTTTAGTTTAGATGAAGACTTCCTGGCTTACTAGAATGCAGAGCACAAAAGAAAAGAGTGACAGGAAGGTGGAGTGCATAAGAAATAAAAATTAGTTTTTTTACTCCTTTACTTTTCTGTATTTTCCCTTTTGTCTTTGTCTCAAGCTGGATTGTAAGAAATCAACCAATTAACATTGAATACATTTTAAATAAAAAAAACAACCCTCGTTTCATGGGTTTCATTTTATCACTTTATTTTAGATAAAATAAATTTTAGATTTTAAAGACATTGTCTCGAAATGTATTCAGAGATATTTAGATATTTGTCTCCAAAGGTATTCAAAATGTATGGTGCTGTGCATGTATAGCACTGTATTTCTCTACCTCACTTAAACATTCCGTTTTAAAGTTGAGCTTGTTGTTTTACAATCTGTATAAAAACTGTATAAAACTGTATAAAAACAACAGTTAAGCTGTTTGGAAGCTTCAGAATAAGCCAAAATCTAAACCACAATTTGAAATGGTCTTTCAGCGATACCAGTGGCAACAATACAGGCCCCTCTGAAATCCACCTCCAGATACATTAAAACTAAAAGGTGATGATGACTGTATTTTCTAAGATTGTGTTTTATGTGAGCAGACGCTACAAACTGGTAATAGTGGAGTTACAGTGCATGCCAGATGCTTCTGCAAATCTAATGCAACAGAAGGAGGAATTCCTGCCAAATAATTCAAAGTTGGCAGTACATCCTCAAGTCTTTCACTATCTCCTTGCCTGAAGAACCATAGCAGCTGAAGCAATGTCTGCTTATGATCGGCTGGCAACAGCTGAAATACCAACAACCACACTGATCTTCTATTTCAACTTGCATCAGCAAAAAGTGGGGGCTGGTGAGGATCAGCATCCTTTGAAAGTGTTATTCATTTTTAATTTTTTTGTATTGTTAATTCACAGCATGCCTTTGATCGGGATTCTAAATCAAGTGCTTACTCTTATCAATATAGTGACAAATTTTACCAATCTATTCTTTTTTTTTACCAGTTAATGGCTTCTCTTTTTCTTCCATAATCTTCAACTAACATATAATCAGTAAAAAGTGAAACATTACTTTCCACAATTAATACAACAAACAAAACCTCACTAAAATGAATAACACTGAAGCAGATATTAATTTTTCATTAGTCCATTAAAACCTACTCTCATATATCATTCCATACATGAACTGGAAACACAATCCCAATATTTGTATGCTGGGTTTTGTTTGATTCTGGCTTAACATAGGGAATGAACCTGGTTATTGTGATGGTTTGTATAATAAATTATATGTATGCATATATGTATGTATGTATGTATGTATGTATGTATGTATGTATGTATGTATGTATGTATATATGAATGCAGTTCAGCTTCCTTCGGGTATTACCCACGTCATTGTAATGCTTTTAAAGTTGTAGCAACGTTTCAGCAGAATCTCATCTGCCATCATCAGGCTTCTGTATTGAGTTTGTATAGTTTGTACAGAAGCCTGATGATGGCAGATGAGATTCTGCTGAAACGTTGCTACAACTTTAAAAGCACTACAATGACGTGGGATAATACCCGAAAGAAGCTGAACTGCATCCATGTAAGTACCTGCGAAAACTTAAAAAAACATATATATATATATATAGTATGACTGCCTTCTTAGTTTTCTGAATATCTATCCTAATCAATATTTTGTGCAAGCACTTGTTGCAGTTACAGAAAAATAAAACATCTACACAGAATTTAAATGTGTCTAATGCTCAAATTAGCCTATCATATCTTAATTTAAGATAACAGAAAGTTATAAATTCCAAAATGTTCATTAACAATTTCACTGCAACTAACTTTGTGTTATTAATATGAAAACTAGGGCATTTCAACTCAGGAAAAAAATCAGCACTGTGTATCTAAATTCATACTAGAAAGGCCACGTGTTTTATACACTTCTGATTATCTTCTAGAACAGGGGTGTCAAACTCGCATTATCACGGCAGCGTCACATGATGTATTGGGACTTTTCTCCTTCGCTAAACTGGGCGGGGGGAGGGGTCAGCATGTGATACATCCGGGCCACGGGCCACAAGTTTAACACTCCTGTTCTAGAATCTTCAAATGAAAAAATCATTTCATGCTTGTAAATTATTGAAAGGAGCATACTGCACTCATGCTAAAATATTTTGTCTCCATTTTTAAAAAGTATTTAAAGCCCTAAATTACTTATGTTAAGGCTGCCATAGCAAATGCCTTTTCTCTCACCAGCACAATGCACAGGGAATTCAAATAGGGCTCCTTTGTGTCAGTGTAGAAAATACATCCTGTATTCTCAATGATCGCGCATTTATTATAGAATCTTTAGTGGAATTCACCTACAGTCCTGATTTTTCAACATCACATTTGAGACCATTTTATTGGTATGACTGCTGGTGATGAAAAATTATTTTCTACTTCCTTTTTTATGGTTAAAATCTTTGTTACTCTGAAATTTGTCAAAGCCTATTAATATTACTACAACAAATAAATACTATTAAATAGTATATGAGTTTATTGGCACCCACTGCCAGCAACAGAATATTTGCCATATAAACAATAAATCTGAAGTGGATATCCCCTTACTATTACTGGTGGAAAATGTAAATGGAATCTTTTATATGGTAGTGGTTGTCATTTACAGATCTATGGATAAAGAAAGCACAAGAAAGCAATGTAGTTTTATTTCTAACCCAAGAAACGGATTAAAAAAAAAAAAACATGTTCCATGCTGCTTTTCATTTGTTGGGAGTCCATATTGGACAACTGTATGCACTTCTCACTTAGCAAACGATATAAAACCAGGTAATCTAGTCTAATTTATAATGTGTTTTAATGCTTATGCTGCCAAAATTGTACAGAGCAATATTATTTAAATCTCTCCTGATTATTTTAGGTGCGTAGTATCTTAAATTGGTGGTATGGATAACTTTTTTATTAAATGCTTGCTTACAATTTTCTGGTGTTTTGTGGAAGGGAGATAAAGTGCCCTTTTCACCTAAAGTTTTTGCCTCTTAGCTGTAACAAGGCTTGCATTTTGAGGAGATAACTACTTACCACACATTCTTTTGTGGTTTCAGGTTGTTAGTTCCTGTATGAATGTTCAATCTTTCAAGAGAATAAATTAGAAAAATGACTTATTTTCCACTTACAGATATAGTAAGATCAACTTCTTCCTACTGGCTGTTGTGAGTATGCTAGACTAGGAAAATGAGAAACATTACCAACCTGCATTCAACCAGTGTGCTAGATTATAATCCATAACTTTCATTGAAGAGGGTTTCATCAACCATGATTTGGGTTAATTAAAAAATGTGTATATGCATACACGTTTGCATTCACACAAATTATTATATATATACACATACATACCCACACTAATGTGAACTTCACAGTTCATTACAAATAACTGCTTAAGACATTTGGATAGTTTGTTCCTAAATCTTTCTTGCAATGCTTGTTTTTTCATGTTTTGGAACTTTAAAAATGTAGCAAGTGCACAAATTTAGTGATGTTTATTTTATCTCTACAGGAATCTTCTGAGCACCAGTTAGGTGTAGTTGTTAAAGGGACTGGGCTAAAAATGAGAGGTTGTGAGTTTTAATCCTATGTTAACACAAATCCATCTGGCAGACTTTGACTCACATGCAAGAAGCCATTAGAAATAGAGATTCATAACTTTACATTCTCTGTTCTCTGCCAAAACATCTGACGTGTTACTTCTACTTGTTTCTTCCTTCTACTGAGTGATATTAATCACAATCCATGCCAACTGTATCCAGCATTTGGCTACATTTATAAAGCCAGATATATATTGGTTTGTTTTTTAAGCTTCTGAAACAACATCTGATCAAGATATGTAAGATCATACACAACATAGGGAAAGTGAATAGGAAGAAATTGTTGCCCTTTCTCAAAATGTTTAGCACTAGAATTCGATGAATAAAGCTAATTATAGGTAGTCCTTGTATGACTACAATGCAGTCCAAAATTTCTGCTGCTAAGCAAGGCAGTTGCTAAGAGAGTTGTGCCCCATTTTATATTCTTTTCTGCCACAATTGTTAAAAGAATCACTGCAGTTATTAAGTGAATCATGCCCCACTGAATTTGTCAAAAGCCAGATGGGAAGGTTACGAATGGTGAGCATATAACTCCAGAACACTGCAACCATCATAAATACAGTACATACTGGTTGCAAACTGCTTGACTTTTGATCACATGACCATACAGATGCTGCAGCCATCATAAGTGTGAAAATTGGACATAAGTCACTTCAATCCAGGGCAACTTGTATAAGGTAGTTCACAACAGCCGAAAAAGTACTTGTTCAAAGAGCCAAGCAATTAATTACACAGGATACGGTGATTTCTACTAACTTCAAAGGCTTTAAAATATTATTCAATAAATTCATGGAGGACAAGTCTATCAAGAGGTACTGTGATGGAAGACAAGTTGGGGGGTCCCATGGTACAAGTGGAATTTATTTCTCCACTGCCGAAAAGCATTCCAAAGGCATCATCACAGCTGCTCTAATATGTGAAATGAAATGAATATTCAGTGCTTGTACTTCCATTTTTACATTGGTACGCCATCCAGAGTCATGGGTAGTGAAATGGGCAGCATATAAATTTAATAAAATCAATAAATTCAGGTCCCAGGACGGACCCTCATCTGATCCAGCAGGGCCGGTTTTATGTGCTCTGGGCATAGAAGACAGATCCAATTTATAATTATCAACAGTTGTTCGGAAAAAAAAAAAGTCAGTTTGCAACCCAACTATACCATACCTTTCAGATCATTATGGTTGAAATATTCTATTCAATGCATATCACAAAGAGACAAATTACTATTATTTGCTTCACCTTCATGCGTCAAGTATTATGAAATTCTAAGCAAGTCCAACTTAATGATTTCATTTCTGTAAGAGTTTTAACACTGTAACAAATCTTCCATTAATCTCTGTACAAGGAAATATGATTGAAAATGAAACAAATAAAGGTATAGTAATATTTCAGGGCTTTCAGTCACTTTTGCCAGAATTTTTAGCACTCTAGGGTTGAATCTCATAAATAACTAGAAACATATACGATGATATAATATATGAATTGTTTCATAACTTGTTAAGCTTACTTACAACAAGTAGGTAGTTATGCAGACACTTACTCAAATTCTGGGAGCATATTAAAAATTCTCCCACACAGTAGGCGTAAGATTGCTGTACTTCAATGTTTGTTTTCAACTGCCACTATATTTTACTCATTCATTGGATACTATGCCAGATACACTTCTAAATCAGACAGTCAACCACATGTAGTACATTTCAGCAAGTGTTATTTAAGGAAAACTCAGGAAGCAATAATATCTCATAACAAGCTTGTTCCAAGAATTAGAATAGAATTAGAATTGGAATTGGAATTGGAATTGGAATTGGAATGGAATGGAATGGAATGGAATGGAATAGAATAGAATAGCATAGAATAGAATAGAATTCTTTATTGGCCAAGTGTAAGAGAGAATCACACTTTATACAGCTCTAATGATTGGACATATGAATAGCAAGTCCTCCTGCAAAGCAAGGACTTTAGCAGCAACATACATGACTAGTAAGCTCTCTGTATTGTGTTCTTTGTGGCTGACTTCCCAGAGCCCAGAATTCTGCCTCTTCTTCCTCCCACTGCTAGGAGCACTCATATTTTCAAAGGCCCAAAGGTCAGGCAGTAGTACCACAACACTCGATAAAGGCACAATCTTCTTCCACTCAAGTTACTGCAAAACAACTATTCATATGACAGTGCGTTGTCATTTGTAAATATTTATTGGAATACAATTTATTCCAGCTAATTCAAACCGTCCTTTCCTATCCTTTTGCACTGAAGTTTACATTCATGTTACTGAATCATTAAAAAAAACAAGTTAAAGCAGAACATTGCTGCTAAAGTTTTGATGGACTATCCATAATTTCCTAAAGAATCCCAAATCTAAAGAATCCCTAATCTCCAATTTTGTCAACAGCAGCCATCAGACTGAAAACATAATTTTGTATGAAACAGGGAGGCTAATATAAGAAAAATTAACTTCACCTCCATAGTCTTCAAGTTTCAGCACATATGCTGTGGAAGTTTCAAAAATTCAGAACATTTTGTTATACACTTGAGCCATAATGTAGACATAAATTATCAACTGCTATCAGTACAATCAGCACCAAGAAAAAAGCCTAGGAAGACAAGAAATGTATAGGGAATGGACATGAGGAATAAAGAAATTGGACAAAGATGGAAATGGAGATATAAATAAAGGCATATTCAACTAAAAGTAAATCACGTGAAACAATAATTCATCTTGCAGTTCCCGACATTTTCCAGCTTGTTGTAAACATGGAAGATTGAAAGGAAAGAAGCAACAATGGAGGAGTAACTGTTACAATTTTTGCTGTCACTTTTATCAGCTAGCCCAGGCCTCTTTTGAAGGAACTCATTTGAAGCAACTGCCATATAAATAGCAGCTGGCCTACCAGCAGCTCACTTCAGAGGTCACTTCAGCTTTACCTGCAATAGCACAAATTAAAACGACTTGCAGTGTCTACCATGATCTTAGTAATAAGACAGATTGTTTAGCTGCATTTTAGATTTAGGTGATAATTTAAACCACTGTTGTTTACTCAAGGTCATTAGTATCTGAAGTTGTAGCACAGCACCTATCTTTTAATTGTGATCAGCATATTTCCATGCTGGCCATTTTAAGACTCATGATATTAAGAATTAGTGTCTTAAGTTCTCTACATCTTCCTTTCTTCCTTAAGTTTCTTGCTGCCTTTATGAAGAAACTATAGATCTGAATGCTGTAGTATTATACTAAAAGAAATTGGTTAATGAGAATAAGCCAACTTCAAATTATGATTTTGAAGCAAGCATATTTCCATTAACAATTGCAGTAAGCAGCATTTGCTAGAATTAAACATCATACTATAACAAGTTAATGTAACATTGTAATACTGCTCCTCTGCAAGAACAAATGGAAGAATTCTCACTAAATAACCAGGGGCTTTCCATAACAACAGGTTGCCACCCCTAATATCCCATCAGAATGGCCAATAGAGTATTTAGCCTAAAAACCAAAGACATCGACATTTACTATATATGGAAAAATTGTAGGAAGTTGTTACATTCAGTTAAATATGCACAAAGTGAGGAAGCTCTGGAACTCGAGATAACACTCCTTTGTTTCCTCAAGTCAGTGACAAACTATATACATTTGATCAAATAGCTATGATCTATAGAATCATTAAGAATAAACTAATAGAATTATGTAAATATTAATACTTCAAAGGTTTCAGGCACAAGAAGTATGAAACTTTATACTATGTGCCATGCTGTAATCATTCTAATGCTTAAACATTCACATATCATTGTCGGTTTTTCAGAAATAGTGGACAATAGTAATGAAGAAACAATAGATCTGAATGCTGTAGTATTATACTAAAAGAAAAGACAAGTCTTCAATCCTTAAATAACTGACTGGAGAACAAGGAACTTCATTCAGATCATAAGCCTAAATTTCTTAAACAGTTAGGAGTTTCAGACAGATAGCAGTAATGAAAGCAGTGTTAAAATATGACTCTCAGATCAGACTCTCAAGTGCTCAAAAAAAAATCACACCCACCTTCTATATTTAATCCACCTGCTACACGGATCCAAATTAAAAATGCTATTGAACATATCTCATCATGTCACCTCACCTATTTTCATTTCCATATGCCACTTGTCTGCTCTTCCCTACCCCTTTTCCCCACATTATTTCAATTTCAGAACAAACAGTAGCCAATAGCAGCAAGCAAAACATTTGTATCCTTATAAACATTTTACGCTGAGCAATTCCACTTTGAAAAGTTATTTGCCAAGTAGTACAACACATTTGCTTCCAGGGCTCATCTTATTACATCCATGTTAGATATTTCCAAGACATTCATAATCATAGGATAACCATTCTTTTATTTTACTCATATTTCACTCACCAATAGATATGCAAAATTAATCTTCGAGCCATCACATTTTCACTTTAGAATCTTCTCCAAGCCACTTGCTTTAATATTGGTTATCTTCCCCAAACCTATAAGTGTTCCCATTATTCATAGCAACAAATATATGTTAATCCCACTATTATTAAACTTTAGATGTTACAATTCTATCATATCCATAGCCTAAAATAAATAAAAAAAACGATTGTTGCTGGCTTATAATACTAAATTAAATCATTTTTCTTTATCTTTGATATGAACAGCAACTAGCCTGAAAATGAGTAAAAAAGAAATCATATAATTTTCAACACAGAAAAAAGGTGAACACTTTAGGACAATTTTGGTTAATTTTTAAAAATGCTGCCATTTCTTGTAAGCTTCATATAAAAAAACAAATTACCATTAAAATATACTTTTAAATTTTCTTAAGAAATATGGCAACCTTTGCATCATCAATTGATGATTCAAAATACACCAGTATCTATCAATACCATAATCTGGAAGTGTTTTATATTCTTATTCAACACAAGGTTGATTTTATTCTTAAAATTGCCACATATTAGACACATTGTTTCATTTGTTTAGGTTTTGAAGTTGAACACATTGAAAGGAAACAAAAATCTCTTGTTTGGAAGAACTAGTATTATCTGGGAAGGGACATTGTAGCAATTCTGGAAAAAAAAATATTCCCTTCTATTTACTTCCTAGAGCTAAGTGTTTCACAAGGAAAACCTGTGAGCTAAACACCACCCGTGGCAAGGCTTACAAGTTTTACACCATTTTTATATACTAAATCAGAAAGACAATACAAAACTATCAACACCCACTGAAAGAAAACGCCTACTGCCACTCATTAAACACTTAATATAGATTTCTAAACACGTGGGTTCTCCAATCACCAACAGGGCATCTACACAAGTAAGAACATTTTGCAATGAAATAAAAGTAATTATTATTTTGTCATGTATTTTTCCTGGCAGAAAAATCAAACCTTATTTCTTTTAGAAAATATCTTAGTATAACATTGTTTGCTTTTGTTTTGTTTTTTAAGCATTGACAGTAAAATTGAAAAATAAAATTGTTTGGCAAGCATGAGAAAATGTTTCCATGGTTGTCTTCTCCCAGTAGACCAAAACAGGTATCTCTATTGATGTTACAGAATGTGGATAAATATTTCCAGCTAGAGTTTGCCACTCTACTCAAGGACAGCTCAGATTTTTTAATAAAAACAAAAAGAGCAATGTACTTCTCTGTTTATTTGATGAGAAAGCATCCCTTCCATTACATCTGCCATAATGTAGTAGCTCTTGAAAGCCTAAGCCCTAAACTCGAAAAAGATTTTCCTGCTCAATCCATTAACTGCTTCATCCTTATTTCTGCAAACATGCAGACTAAGAATTCAAAACATCCCAAACTTGATCTCAGCATCCAATACTTCTATCGGACAATAAAAATTTCAAGAAGTTAAAAGAAAAAAAAACAGCTGGTACATTACTCCCAAATATCATACCATCATAATAACATCATTTCAAAACAGGCCCTTCCCAAACTGTATCACCATTTGCTTTTTATATTATAGTTTTACACTTCCATACCTTTTTTACATAATGGAATAGGGGCTGGTCTTTGGCCATTATAAAGTTTTTGTGTGTGACTTTTCTCAACTTCATAGACAAATGAGGGTGGGAGTAAAGTGGGGAAAAAATAAGGGTATCCTCAAAAAAGCATATGGAGGAATTAACAGCCTGTGAGAAGAAGCAAGAGTATACCAAGAAAAAGACATCCTTCCCCCACCACATTTTTCCTAAAGAGCTAATACTAGGAAGATTGCCATTTATATAACTTATTCCCTCCATATTTCTATTACTTGGCAACCTCACTACTTCCTAAAAAAAACCCTGAAAAATCAGACAAGATGGCATGAATTTAAAAAAAAAAAAATCCGAAGCCTGTTTCTGACATCTCAATATCCTTGTAAACTGCCTTGAACATCTTGTCCTGGACAGTAAAACAAGAAATAAAGAGATGAGGAAAACGATCTTCCCAATCTCTAAAAGATCCCACTGAAGAAGATTTGGGTAAAAGTGTAAAAAAAAACAACAACACCTCTCTGGTTGGATATACACAAAATACACACCCTCTGGAGAAGCACATTTCAGCCCTTATTCTTGCAACTCCACATTCTGGTAACCATACAAAACCAGAATATTTTCCCCCAATGTGTGAAAAATCCTGAATACAGGTCAATTCAACTGCAATCCAGAATATAAAAAAAAAACCCCACGTCTTATATAGAGAACCAAATACAGATAAGTCCTCGACTTACAACCACAAAGGAGCCTTATCGTTTAGGTTGCTAAGTGAGAAATCTGTAAAGTGAGTTTCGCCCCACTTTACGACCCTTATCACCACCTTTAAGCGAATCACAGCAGCCGTAAAATCCATAAGACAGGTCCTTCAGCGAATCTGGTTCCCCTTTCCTCTCCAATTGACTTTTGCTCATCAGAAGGTCGCAAAAGGCAATCCCACAACTCCTGCAAACCGTTACAAAGGCAAGTTGGTTGTCCAAGCATGGCCATGTCAATCACGTGACTGACCACACGGAAGCTCCGACAGTTGTGTCAAGTGTGCAAAAACGGTCATTCCGTCACTTTTCTCAGTGATGTCGCAACTTCGGATCCCAAAAGGAATGGCTGTAAGTCGAGGACTGCCTGGAAAAGGCACCTTAAATGCACCCACATTCACACGAACAGGCATTTCGATGGAGGTATTTGGATTACCCCAAGATTTCCCAGCTGTTTACAAACCTGGAAACCTGTCCCGATGCATTTCCCCCCCCCCCCCTACTCTTACCAATAAGNTCCCCCCCCCCCCACTACTCTTACCAATAAGGGGCCCTAAACCTCCCTAACCCTAATTCCAAGGTCCTTTTCAGCCGATTGCCCTCCCCCAGGACACGCGTGTGCCATGCCATGCACGCATGTGCCTTCTGACATGCCCAGAGCATCCCCTCACGCTCTCTTATTATCTTCCCCGGGCGTGGGGGGGAGGAAACGAGACGACCCATGTTGGGGGAGACTCCCTCCCACCCACTTCCCCCTAGACACGGGTTTGGCCATCCCCACGTTCCTTACGCTGCGCTCTCCGGATGGAGGCGCCTAAAAGCGTCTTGTTTTCCATCGTAGCAGCAGCAGCAGCCCCTCCTCTTCTTCCCCAAGCCGAAGTTGGAAGAGGCATAACTTGCTGGCTCGCTCCTCGCTTTACGATCGCGCGTCCCTTCTCCCCCAAATGCGACTCCTTCCTAACTCGAGAAGACTTGAAGGGAGACAAGGACCATCTTTGCCCAGCCCCCTCTCACCCACCGACCGGCCCCCTGAGGGGTTTGGCGGCCCTCACTTTTCGTAGACCCCTCGTCTTTTGGGACCCGGCCTCCTTCCTTCCCGGGAAAGCGGCCAGACTCACCCATCGGCCGCCACTGCTTCAGCCGCTTCTGCCTCCGCCTCCTCGCCGCCGTCTCCTCCGGAGACACTGACACGGGCGCATGGATATGCACCGGGCGCTATTTTTAGGCGACGCGGCCGGAACTGCTTTCGCCCCCCCCCCCTTCACCCTCCCATTCGCTTGGAGCGGGCTGGGACGTCTCACTGTCCTCTTTCTCGTTCGTGTTCTTCCGCGGGCCTTTCTCGCTTACTTGACATCATGAGGCTGGGAGGAAGTATTTTGAAAGAGGCCGAAGTGGCTTTTGGGGTGACTTTTTCTTTTTTCCTCTCTCTCTTTTTGAAAGTTTTTCCCCCTTTCCCCGGCTTGGAACTATATTTTACAAAACAGTAGGGGAGCGGCTGGGGCCGTGATGTTGCTCATGACGTCAGGGCGCGAAGACTCAAGCGGATAGGGCGGTGGGCGGGAGAGGAGGCAGCAAGGATCCAATCCAGGCGTGACGTAGGGGAGAGAGGGGCGGTGGGCCAATCGTGGAAATGTTGATAGGTGGATCCCCTTTCCTTTGCTTGACAGGACGCAGCATCAATCAGA
Source organism: Laticauda laticaudata (assembly GCA_004320025.1). Taxonomy (NCBI): domain Eukaryota; kingdom Metazoa; phylum Chordata; class Lepidosauria; order Squamata; family Elapidae; genus Laticauda; species Laticauda laticaudata. Next base: position 1,128 of record BHFT01041903.1, on the reverse strand, counting down.
ATCCAGTAAACCGGATAAGAGTTGACCAATCAGAAATAGGAAGCGGGTCCTGCTCGTAGAGACCTTGACAGCGATACCCAGTGGAAAAGATTGGGCGCATGCGCCCAAAGCGCCTGCCTTCCTTCTTTTCCTTAAGGGAACGAATGACGCAGAAGCGAGAAAGGATTCGCGCATGCGCAGAAGTTACTCGTCCTCCCTGAGGAGTCTCTTCCTTACCGAAGAGGCCTCCTTTGCGGGCACCAATTTGTTGCCAGCCTTTTCTTTTTGTACAGCTCCGTTAAAGCTCACTCGTTCACCCGTGCCCGATACGCCTTAGGGAGGCACGGAAAGCGGCCGCTGGGAGAGAAGAAACGTGATTGGTTGAAAGGCGTCTTAAGCCACTGTCTGGAGGACTCCAGCCAATCACGGTCCTCCTTTGAGCACGCGTTCTACCAGTCCCGCCCACTATATCTAAATAATGGTTAAATGAAAACTACGCAGGAAAGTTCAGGGAAAGGAGATAAAATAAAAAATGCAAAAAGCAACAGAATCAGAGAGCAAAAATCAATAAATGATTTCATGAATTCCTTGCAGCAGTTACAAATAAACTATACGTCCTTTCTCTTTAAAAGTTAGATTTTTGTACACAGATTCTTTCTATCCCATATTTAACTCGTTTCAGTCTGCAAATCCGGAACTCAACATTTCACTTTTTTCTTTTCTTCAGGAAAGAGTCCATCAAAGATTTCCAATCTTTTATAAAAGTACTTACTGCTTTATCCCTGATCAAACAGATCAATTTTGCCAAAAAATAGCACAGAATAACATAGAATGTAGAATAGAATGTAGAATTAGAATAGAACAGAACAGAACAGAATGTAGAAATAGAGAATAGGATAGAATAGAATTTTATTGTAACTAATCAGCATACATTAAAATGAAATTTCATTGCATTCAGCTCTCAAAAGATAACCATTATGAATATACTCACATATACATGGCACAGAGAAATGTTCTGTATAAAATAGTTTACTCCAAATCCTCGATTGTGATTGGCTAGAAAAGCCGGCACAGGGATTGGTTCACTAGGAACCAATCCAAAAGAGCTGCCAAAAGGCGGCAAAACCAAGTAACGGTCATTGGCTACAA
>BHFT01041902.1:0-10615 GCA_004320025.1 Laticauda laticaudata | reverse complement strand
GGCAGCGTCTTGTCACACCTCCCACGCCTGCAGTTTGGAGCGATCGTAAAAATGATCGGCCCCAAACTGATTTAAGAAGTAAAAGCCCAGCTGATCGTGTGGCTGGGTTTGCTCGGGGGCTCTTGTTATAGCCTAAGGAGCAAATTCTTCGATCTGGAGCCTGTTTCCTGTACGTCAGTGGCCATGCGTGGATTCAAGCTTCCACCGACGATGAGCGGCCATTTTGTAAGGACGGGGACATTTATACCTAAGGAGCTTCAACAGAAAATTTCTAAAACAGCTTTCTTTCCAACGCAAGAGCCTTTAATTTTACAAATGTAGCAGAGATAAGGGCTCAGGCAGAAGCTTCCCCCCCCCCAGTGGAACAGTCTCTAAGCCCAATAGGAAGCAAACAAGACATAGACAACGCACCCAATCAGTCCACGAGGGAGGTGGCTGCCTAAAAATCAAAGCTACAGGCTCTAGCTCGCTAAGAAGGCACTCAGGCTGAATTGAATGGCAGAGAAAGCGCAGACAGCAGTCTAGAGAGGCAGTTCACAGAACTATTTCAACCAGAAGGGAGTGCAACTACAAAGCAGGTTCAGGGTGATACTTGTGGGCCCCAACAAGCCCTCCCAGGGAAGGAGAAGTTAATTTATGAGCCTTTCCATCCCTCCGTCTGGTCTCCTGAAGGCTCTGCAGTACAATCAGGACCTCAGATGTAAGCAGATACTGGCCTTATTTCCAACAGGCTTCTGTGCCCTCTATGCTCCTCCCCCTCCCTCCAGGCCTCAAACCTTTCCTCAATCTAGGCCTGAAGCCACCTTCACTCCCACAGCAGGGGGCCTTCTGCCTTCTGCCTCATTCTTAGATAGAATGGATGGAGTTCACATTGAAGACTATGGAAGACTATTGAAGATTTTTAGACTTAAGACCTAAAAAATTTCACTTGGGGCAGTGCATAAGTATATAATTATGCATGTGAATTGACAGATGTTTATTTGAAAAACAGCTATTTAGTTATTTTTTACTGCAGAGAATAAATATTTTAATATTTGCTTAGTAAGTTCACCAGTGAGCAAGACATCAAGATGGTATCACAGAATACTGAAATTCTTATCTAACATTTCTTGTTACTAAAAATTATAATCTCAATAAACTATATAAGCTTCCTTTTATAGAAAGACTAAACTAAATACTTTCTTCTATGTTTGATAATTACATAAATATATAAATACTATTAAATATTCAGAGAGCAGAGATATGAAAAAATAAGTGGATTTTTCAATGGGTCTTAAGATGGTTTTAATGTAAGATTATTGTCACTTTTTTCTGTGAACACACTGGCACACATGAAAAATGAAATTCTGATGCCAACTCTCTAAAGAAAATAAATATATACTTATACATGTACATGTACACACATATACATATGCTACACACACATACACATTATATATATATACACATAATATATAAATCATAGTCCATTTTGAATACATAATGGAAAAAAATCTTGAGAGTTTACAAGACTGATACTATAAGGTACAAAACTATTACAGAATCTAGTTCTGATTCGGATACCATAAAGATTCCTCGTAGAAGGTAACAAAAGTAAATAGCTTTTATAAGTTATTTTGTGCATTTAAAAAATTGTGTGCAACATGTCCTTTCAAGGAATGATAAAAACATCCTGATATTATTTCTTGGCTGTTTGCTGGATTTCAGATCATGGCTGCTTTTTTTTCTTCACCTTAAATGTCCTTCAATCATATTTGCATTCTATAAGCATCAACACTATCATCTGCTCAAAAAGCAATTGCTAGTCTTTTATGTAAATTATTACTCTGCAGCTTTACTGCCAAGATGGCAGTATGTTACATTCAAGCACTCCTTTTCAACAAAACTTGATTTCAGAGAGCTACATACAATATCTGCTAATACCTGGCATTCTCTCCTTTTCTCTTCTCCTATTTGCATTCCTTACAAAACCCCAAGTGTCCTGCGGCGAGTCTCCAAATCTCTGGAGCAGATTTGGGAACATAGAGAAGTGGCAAACCTGAATCATCTGTTCTGTTGGGGAGGGAAGCAACTAAATACAACTTAGAAATTATACAAGTTGTACAATGATAAATAAATTTTATTATTTTTCATCTTACCATTGTTTCCATCTCTTTTTGCTCTAGAATTAAGTGCATACTGTTATAGATGACTGTCTTTCTCTCTGAAATGCACCTCTGGTCGATGAAAAGCATCTTATATGTTGAAGGTAAAACAGATACTATATTTTCCTTCAATTTTTAAAGAAACTTACCAAACCATGTTAGTATTAAGTTTAATGTGGTGTGTTGCACTTAGTTTCCAGATTCATACAGTGTACAAAAACTGTTATTCATTCTCTTATAAGTGACAGCATTCATTATCGGACCAACACTATCTGAACAAAAGTTTGTGATTTTTAACTTGATTTTCTAACTGTTTAAAACTTTGCAGGAAAGAATACTTACCTGTAAAAACTTTGAGCTGAAAGTGAGGTAGATTGTCAGACTTCCTTGTTACTTATTTCAGAGAGGATAATATCCCATGACTCAAATGTCTATCAGACTATTTAATACCGTGTTTCTCCAATAATACGGCCTCCACCAATAGGAAGCTCCACAATGTTTTATAGGCATCCAATTTATAAAATCAAATTAAGCCCCTCCCCCCAAATTAAGGCCCATATTAAACATGCGAAATAAGGGGGAAATGGCGGGGGGCTTGCATTTAGGAAGTACTTGCATGCCTGGATATGGTGCTGCCTGCATTGGTGGGGCACTTCATACCGGGAGACCTTTTTTCCACCGTTGCTTTTCCTTCTCCCTTAGCCTCGCCGCAGCATTAGGCAGCCCAGCCACGTGTGCCAGTCAGGGCTCCTACCCTGCAACCGGAGCCGCTGCAGGAGACACTTGGCTTCAGGTGCTCCCATCGCTTGCGTTCTGAAGGGAAGGCCGCCTCGCCAAGAGGATCTCTCCCTCCTCTCTCTCTCCACCCGCAAGATACTGCTGCCCCTGCCGGCTGAGCGAGGAGGAAGCCCCTGCCAGCCAGTTCCTTCATGCTTGCCCTGAAGGAGCCCGTAACGAAGCCCGATGGCTTTGCACAGCGAAGCCCGAAACGCTGCTTAGCCTGCAGGCGAGATTTGGGAACGCAGTGCAGGAGGAGGCATGCCCATGGCACCTTGCGGCTCACTTCCCAGCTTCTGCCCAGCTCCACACGCGCTCTGGCGTGGCCCTGGCCGGGAGATGAGCGGAGGGATCCGCGCGGGGAGGGCTCGCCTGCCGCCGGGAAGACGCGGCCCGCCTGTCAGCTTAGCCTGGCGCCGCCCAGCACAGCCTAGCGCCCTCCCCGCCGCACCCTCCACTCATCCCGCTAGGGCTCCGCGCCAGAGCCCTGTGCTGGGCTGGCAGAGCCGCCGGAAAGCGAGCCCGCAGGTACCATGCATGCCGTCTCCTGCCACCTTGTTCCCAAATCTCGCCCGGCGAGCAAGCCCGCCCCTTTACTTGCCCTGCTGCAAACAAAGCCGCGGCTTCCTTACCTCTCAGCAAGAAACAGAAGGAAAACCTGGCTGTAGCCTCCTCCTGCCCCTCAACGCCAGCGCCCCCAGACCTTGCGCCGGGGAGAGTAGAGCAGAGAGAGTGGAGAGTTCCTCTCGCGGAGAGTGAGCGCCTTCCCCTCGGAACGCAGGCGATGGGAGCGCCTGAAGCAGCCAAGTGTCTCCTCAGGGCTCTGGTTGCAGGGAGGAGCCCTGACTGGCCGCACGTGGCTGCGCCAAACGCCGCGGTGTTCTTCTAACGCCGTGGCAGCAAGAGAGAAGGAAAAGGTCTCCCGAACCCCAGGATGTCACCGCCTGCCCACCCAAGGATGCAAGGGGGGAAATTAAGTCATCCCCGAAAAGACAGCCTAGCCGTTTTTTCAGAGGTCAAAAAAATATAAGGCCCAGCCTTATAATGTGAGAAACATGGTATGATGCAGTCGATAGTTTTTGTTATGTACTGTATTGTAATTGCAGTCAAGATTTTTTCAAGTATTTACATGTACAGTATGTATGTGTATCTACATTATGTCTATAAGAAATTGTCATGCATTTGTGCCTGGCAATTTGCATTATATTTGTGTCACTGCATGTTTTATTTTACCATGATGAGCAAAGAAATTTAAGTGCCATAATTATGGATGTATTTACTTAATTATCTAGACAAAGATATTGGTGTCTATCAGTACCATGAAAAGAAGGAACCAGGTAAAATTTTGACATTTATAATAAAAGTTATAATAAGATTATAGTTAAATATTCAGCATTTCAGAAATATGTTTTTTATTTTATGTTTACATGTTTATGTAATATATTTTCAATAATGGGTAATTTGGTCATTAAATTTATTTTATTCCAACATATATAATGTTTGGTAAATCATATAATATTTAAATCTACACATTTTGTTGTAATTTCTTAAGATTGTCCATCTTCTTTATATTTCAACTTCTCTTTCCTGTTTTTATAGTATGGCATCTTATTTGCTGATGAGATTTCAGATATTTCTATAATTTTCTACTTTTGACAAAGATCTTGTCCAGTTGTGGATTTTTTTCCTCATGGACCAAAACTATTCCCAATTACTTCGTTCTGCCACTAGTTAGCCATTAATTCATCCTACTTTTAAACTTTTTTTTTCAACAAAAAATTATATACTTAAGAAGTTTTAAATTTCTTGGATAAAAATATAAAGTACAATATAATAAATTGGTCGAGCCTGTTACATTTTATTTATTGAAGATCCAGTAGAGGGCATTGTAAATTCATAGGAATGCACTGATGTTGGTCTCCTGGATCCTCCTTTCCTGATATTTGAAATGGGCATTTCAGAGTGAATGATCAATTTTCTTTATCTGATTAAACTTTTTAATCCTAGAAGATTCATGATGGGCCAAAAGGTCTTTTCAGTTAGAATGACTTCCTGTTTGGTCCTTATTAAAGTGTTAGTTTGTGTGAGCATTCTATGCTGCCTCCACAAGCAGCACAGACTGGTTCTGATTTGGATTCGGTTGTCAAGTTAATTAGAATAAAACTTGTTTAGTATCATTGTGTCTGTTGAAATTGCTTCCATTTTACAACAAATTTAGTTTACCAAAAAGGAAAAATGTTTATTTTTTTTACCAATCAAATATTTATTAAATTTATAGACCAGCATTGTTTTTCCCTGTGAAATATCTCTACTTTTCCAAAATACAAAACAGCAGCTTGCTGACAATAGAAATTAAGATAGTTCAACTTTCTTTTTCTTCTTCTTGTAGAGCCACAAATGAAAGTTGGTTATTTATATGAGAAACAACAATTCGCAGAATGTAAGAGTGTTTTTTGTTTTCTTGTTACTGCAAGTAAATGTACAAATGTGTAAATGTATGTTTATCTTTGCTTTTTAAAATCATATATACTGTAGAACTAGTTTTCTAAATGAGAGGCTGCTTTGTAAGAGAAATAGCAACTTGTCCCAGAGATAGACTTACTGTTTTTTGCACATTTTTTGGACTATAGCTCTTACTGTTCTCATTCATTACAGCCAGGTTGGTGGAAACTAGTAATCCAAACATATGGAAAAGTTGCAAATAGAATATTTGTTTTTTTTTTATTGAACCTCATGAAGGAGGTGGGTAGAGAATAGAAGAACTATTACAAAAGAAAACATTAAGCTCTGTCCTCTGTTTCTCTCAAACTACAGCCTCCATGACTAATAGTGATTTTTTTCACTTCACATAGTATGTGGATCCTCAACAGTCTTTCTTAAGATGAACTCATTCAATCAACTGATTCCACTTGGGAGAGAGCATCTGAAGAAACATGAGTGCTGAGATAAGCTGGGCTTTAAAAGTTAAAACTAATGTCTTGAATTGAATCTAGGACCCTATTGGAAGCCAAGCAGCAATCAAATCAAAACTGTAATGCTACTAAACTGGTTCCTCCATTGTTAAGCAATCCACTGCTTACAAAGGAAATTTAATTAGGATCTCCAGAAATTTCATGGCCTTTATCATATTGATACCTCATCTCAAATTGACAGATAGGTAGTTTCAGATAGAAGTTAAACAGCATGAGAAAGAGGAATGAAAGCTGTGTCATTCCAGATTGTTTTTGTTGCATGCACATTAGATAGAATTGTTTTGTTCAGGCAGTAGTAGAACTACCATAATTTTCCCAGTTCCAATTATTAAGTGGCTCAAATGATGCCATGTTTAATGAAACTGAATGCCACTGAGACATCTAATAGGGCCAGAAATAGTACACTCCCTCTACTTCCCAACAAAGACAGGAGAGGACAACCATTGCTATTTCCATCCAATGCCTGGGCCTGAATCCTTACTGGAAGGGAAACAGCCCATTTGTTTCCTTTAGAATCTTCATAGTAGAACTCCTACCACCTTGCCTACAACGTTTCCATGATAGGAAACAGAGATTAGAGATTGGATGGAGTTTATCCAGCAAGGATGGGTGAAGAAATGACTGTTTCTGAAGAAGTTGAATCACTGCCTGGTTCAAAGAGAAAACAGTCACCACCTGTATCCAGTGATCCGTATACATCCCAGTTAGCTGCCTGAAATGAGAGGCATAGATTCTTCAATCTTTTTCAAAGTAGATGATCTTGTAAAATACAGCCTAAATCAGTTTGCAAGACGTTGCTCAAGTACCATTTAACTTTGAGAAATTTGAGTGGTTTTATCTGAAACTCCTGCAAAAATATCAACAGTAGTGAAGTTCTCCCCATCTCGGAGAGCCTCGATGGCGCAGTGGTTAGAGTGCAGTACTGCAAGCTACTCCCACTGCAGTTTGACAGATCGAATCCCACCAGGCAAGTTTGACTCAGTCTTCCATCCTTCCGAGGTGGGTAAAATGAGGACCCAAATTGTTGGGGGCTAAAATATGCTGACTCTGTAAAGCGCTTAGAGAGGGCTGTAAAGCACTTTAAAGCAGTATATAAGTCTAAGTGCTATTGCTGTCTCTGTCCAGAAGGGTATAGGTAACACTGAACAAACTGCTGGATATGAGTCTGAAGACACAAGAAAAAGAAAGAAATCAACATGCATCACTATTGCCATGTAATATTCCTGAACTGGTGTTACCTTTGATTACATTCTACTTGTTTTCTGCCATACTGTTCTATATCTCTCTTTAACTTTTCATCTGTATGTCTTCAGTAAATCTAGGACTCCCGTCCTCCCAGAAACACAAACACATATCTCATTGATCAAGGAAAGGGCATTTGGACATCTCATCCAATACTCTGGTTGATTCTGATTTTGAGAGAACAATAATTTGTTTCGTAAGACTGCTTATCTAATCATTGGGAAAATACCCCAGTACCCTGAGGATCCATTATGTACTTGTGACAGACCACCAATTGATGTGACAATATGATTATGTGCAGGAAAATAGATGACAGATCTTACATCTGCAGATTATATAACCACTGCCAGAGATTTCCAGGGATAAGCTAATAGTTGCCATGTGGGCCATGAAAGCCCAAATCCAATCTGAACCCACACCCAAGACACTGAGATTAAAGACACATAGCTCTATAATGCTATCATTTAGCTTTTATAACTAAGAGCTCATTTAAAAAGCCATTATGTCTTTCTTACAATCAGCTGTTACAGTGTCTAGAATACAGATTTCATTGCAATTCAGTATCCCATTCATTTTCCCTTCCATATTTGTATACAAATATATAACTGGTGTTATATGGTGTTAACTAACAGCATCTGGAGGCTGAGGCAAAAAACAACTCAAGTCACCAAGATGCAGGAAAGAAGGAGAAAAAGCTGGAGACAACACCAATTTGAAGGCCTTTGTTCTTCAGCAACAATCAATCCAATGCCTCCCATCATGCTGGCCACTGATAGTCTCTGGAAATTTGCTTCCCTACATTTATGATCTGTAATGCTCCATAGCTTCAGCTAGAGTGTTCCAAAATGAGTAACACATTAAGCAAGCTAAACAGTCACACAGTAATTGAAGCAAGGGAAGCAGCATCTGGAATTCAGCTGTTCAACACCTAACACATGTCAATTGGCCACCCACAATACTTCAGCAATACCTGATCTACTCAACTTCATCCCAGTATTATGGGTGAGTGGTTCTTTTCTTCATGCTCTCAGAGAGTGCAGCAAAGCATTATGGGATGGTATATAAATCTAAGTGCTATTGCTGTTGTGCCTGCAATATAATAGTATTTACTCATATGGCCTTCCTAAGCAGTTATCTATAAATTTAACAAGATTTACATTCTTCCACTATAAATGTAGTACATGAGTGTTCACAACAATTTAAAAATCATAAAACAAACCCATAAATAAATGAATAACAAGAGACACTTATAGAAGTAAAAACAGTAAAAAGATAGGTTCTATAGTTAGAAGCAACTTAAAAACAAAGGGTTAAACTAACAAAATTCCTCAACTTGGCCAGGCAAACATTTGAAAGAATATGGACCTCTCAAACAGAAATGGGACCAAATAGGACTTCCCTGATCTAGGCTTGATCACAGAGAATCAGTCATGCTCTGGTGACATTGGCAAAAACTTACTGTACATTATCAGAAACTAGCAGCTTATAATTGATAAACATTCTGTAGATTTCTGAGTCCAAGTTATATACAACCTTAGCGGTAAATGTTCTTTGAATAAATATATTTAACCTGCTTTGAAAGTGCATACTTTATAATGGGATTGATAATGTTCATAATGCAGTGAAACTCTACATTCCTTTTAATGTGGTCTTTTCAGTGTTTGAATGTTTTATGTTAAGATTATTCATGAACTGTGGATTCAAATCAAATCAAATACTAGTTACAGTTATTCATTATGGCATGCAATATCTTACATATTTATTTTATTTGCTAGCTCGAAATTATCCTTGGGTACTTAAGAACAAACGTCCAGAAAAGCTTCGAGATACACTTAAGGAGCTAGAGGTATTTTTCAGAAAGATTCAAGCATAATAACAATTAATACATATTTTCAAATGTCTTTCAACACCTTTAATTTTCCAAAAGATCATCTCCTGGTGATAAATTGGCTTTTGTATTGTGGGATATCCAAAACAGGTGCATCTTTGTTTTAGATGTCAGGCAATCTTTCCTCTTTGAAAAACAGAAGAGCTTTAACCACACGTGAAATGTCTACAGTCATCGATTCACTACCTACTTTCTATTTTCCTCCAGGAACTGATGCAAAATAGTCAGTGTGTACTGAGTAAATGGAAGAGCAAAGATGTCTGTCAGGTAAATGTTTTGACATGGTTTTGCAATGTTCAATCAACAGCACTGAACAATTGTTAAAGAGACTAGTCTTAGGTTAATTTATAGAAAAACACACTGTTTTAAGATAATTTCTGGATGCACATATTCACTTGAAGAACAAAACCAGTATAATACTCAGTTGAATGCCTTGACAAAAGCGTCTCTTCAAATTGGAATCAGTCATGAAAAATACATAATGCTTTCAATTAAAACAAGCTATTTAGAAAAATAGGCTGCAATCCTCCGTACACTCACACAACATAGAAGTTCATTTGAAATTGACAGGACTTATTTCTGAACATGCAAGGGTAGAATCACCCCATCACCAGCTTCAAGCTGGATTATCAAAGTTAGGAGCATAATTTAATGTTTATACTTGACGTGTTTGTTTCTATGACACCTCCAAACTGTGTAGAATGTGTACTTTGTATCTCTGTAAATTGTAAATATATTATGTGAAAATATATAGACAAAACATCTGCTTACATCTTATTAGCGGCATGGAAAGTGGGAACAGGTTGGCATCATAAAGTGTATATTCCAGCAATCTAATCAACAGCTTTTTCCTGAAATATGTTAAAAACTACTTCTGCATTTTTATTCTTGATATTTTAATAGGCATATACTTGTATGACTTAATTAATTGAATTTTATTAATATATGCTAATAATTAGTCATTGTATCAGTGTAAGAATTTAATTATTTTGTAATTATAGCTATACTTTATAATGATAAAGTTATTAAGCTGGATAACAGCTTGTCTTACCATGTATTGTAATTTGAACATCCTTAGCTATTGACTAAGCTATTAACTATTAAAGACAACATTTTGATATCTAATAATGATGCTTTATATTGCGGTTTTCTGCATTGTTACTTGAGAATAAACATCACTGAGACCAATGAAACATATTTCTCCATAAACAAATGCAGGAAATTCTAGGTTTTGTAAGGGAACAATGTAAAATTAACTTAGAGTGAAGTAATGTGCCTCCTTAATAAAGAACTGAAAGGTAACCAGGTGATTATTTTTTTCATTAGATTGTTTTTTACATGGATCAAAAAATGTACATTGAGCCTGATTTCTGTTCTCAAAAAACTGGAAAGTAGCATCCTGAAACTGTAATTAATAAACATATATTATAGGTTTCACTATGAATTAAATCAGCATGAAAAATTAAAAGGAAATCCTGCTTCACAGTCTTAACAGTATCACATAGATAGAAGTGATCTGTTCTGAAATTGAATACCTAAATACTTAAAATGGAAAACCTGCTTAACAGCATTACCATTGATAGCCCAGTTAT